>APFE031240488.1:38738-53847 GCA_000404065.3 Pinus taeda | reverse complement strand
AAATCATTTAATACCTTTTGAACGGTGATAAAGGGGCTTTACAACAGAAATTTAAACCTGGGTTAAAATATTCCACCTTTTTAAACGTACACCTGTCTTGATCTGAATGACTATTGTAGCTCCATCTGATGTCTTGCATACCCTTTAGGTGTCTCTCTTTCAAAATTCCCGTTCATAATACAAAACTGCCTGTCTGCGTTAAAATCATCACCTACAGCAGTTTCGTAGCGCACTACGAAACCGCTGAATTATTTGAAACTGCTTGCTTTTGACGCGAGATCTTTATCACCCAAACATTTGATTGCCAAAAACTCCCTTTGATTTTTCATATGTATAGCAGGGATTTACATGTCTTCAAAACAATAAGACTAAACAAATTTGACAAAAATTTGGAACAAATCCTTTCTTGAAAAGAAAATTCATTTAGCAAGTAACTGGCCTAGCTGTGCCTTCAGGTCTTCAATTTTCTTCTTCATAGCTTTATTCCCAGCTCTTAGGTTCATATTTATCTTTCTAATGTATTTGGCCTCTTTGATTGATGGTACTGTCCATGTGTGAAATTGTGCATGGCTATTCACTACTAAATTCAACTGGTTTTCTAGGGTTTCACTTCCTTTCCACACAGCTTTACGATAATTTGCATACACAACTGCATGCTCTCTAGCAGATTTCTTCAGTTTGGAAATCTCATATTTAGCTGCTTCTAATTGGCTCTTTATGGCTGCTATATTATCTCCTTGAGATGTGATGACTATTTTGCTTGTATCTTTTTGCCTAACTTTCTCGGTTTCCTCTGTTCTTGGCAGCGCTTCCTTTACTTGCTTCCTTGTAATAGGTCTTCTGGGTTTAAAAATAAATTCTTCACCTGGCTCATCGAATTTAAGCCTTTTTGAGGCCTTAGACTTCTTTTTACCTTCTTGCAATGACTGTGTCAAATCAATATGAACTGGTTCAGACTGCTCGAATTCAATGGCCTGTAATAAATCATTCAAGCTTGCCTTAGAAACTGGGCTCTCTTCAACAGCTATGGCTTTACCTTTTCCTTATTTATTTGGCTTCTTGTCCTTACCCTTTTCCTTTGAAATCTTTTTAGTGATAACACGTCCCCCGCCTCAGTGAGGTCCGATACCACAAAATAAAAGGATACTTGCATTAGTCTTGCCCCCTCTATCCCTATCCTCTTTCAATTTATCTTCATTGGTCTCTCTCTCTCTCTCTCTAACTCCCCTGTGTTGTCTAGTGATTGTGTCTTTACAAAGTACTTCGGTCATACATTTTTCTCCTAACACTCGTACGTTGGGGAACAATCTATTATCACCAAAAAATTGATCATCTAGCCTAATTTACTAGACAGATCAAAGTAAACTATGTAAAGCCAATTTTACCATAGTAAAATTGTTTTCACTACGGTAAAATTGCTTTCACAATGAGAAATCACTTAATAAACCACCTTTGTTAAGTAATTTGTAGTTAAACCCATGAAGAATAATTTAATAAATCACTATTTCTTTGATTTTTCTAGGAATAATTAATTAAGCCATTGTTCAATTATTATTCCTTGTCATATTTGACCCAACCATGAAAAATAAACAGATAAATCATCAATCATCTTATTTTTTCTAAGAATAATTAATTTATCACTAATTAATTATTATTCCTTATCAAATTTGACTGAATCCCTTAGGATTAATTAAATAAATCATTATTTGTTTATTATTCCTTAACTAATTCCTTGAGATGATAAATAAGTCATTTATTTATTTATTATTTCTAAATAAAAGTTTAAATACTTTTTGCCTCTTAAACAAATATAATAAAACATTCTAGGTGGTTATTCCAAGAATGGGATCAATAATATTTTATTATTGTTCATTATTCAAGGATAACTCAATGTTTTGTTATAAATAGAAGGGTTTTCCATTCATTATTCACTTTTGATTATTTTCATTGTTGCACTCACTCTTGTAACTCTATTTATTTTCATTGTCGCACACCATATTTTTGTTGTACACATTATAGAGGAGAGAGACTCTACACAAACAGAAGACGTTTGAGGATAGCCAAGAACCCATCCCATAGAGGGGGGCCTGTAGCATTTATTTGTTCCCTTCACGTGTTATAATAAAACTATTCTTTGTATATCTGGTTTCCATTGAATGATTGGAGTTATTACTCTTTCTTTTTGTTGTTTCACTATGATTGTGGCATAGATCCAAACTTTGGCAGGTTTTGTTTCTATCAGTTGTTGTAGATCTACAATGTTTAGCAACCATTTATATTGTTGAGATTATTTGTCATCCACAATCTTAAGTGGGTTTTTTTGTACATCATTGAGAAGAAAACATTACAAAAACATTATACTGTATCTCTAAGAAAATGGCTTCTAGACCTTCGTGAAGGTCTACAATCAGTCTTTACGAACCCTAAATAGAAAAATTATCCACTTTCGCACATTAATCAATAATCCTAGGTCTGCCTTTGTGCAGATATATCCAATTCATCAAAAATCATAATAGAAATAACTCTTATCTTCGCGAAAATAGACAGTTATTTAAGTCATGCACAAATAAGATAGATTCAGTAGTTTCGCGTAGCATTTATTCATTATTCCATAGAAAAAGTATTATAAACCGACAGATCATAACATAAACAGAATAAAAAATAATGCTCATATTGCAATATAATCTTCAAAATCAGACTTTATTCATCTTCAATGTTTAGATTACAAACTCTTTCACCTTGCACACTCAATTGCAGAGGTCCGTGCACTGAGCTATGGACTTACCAAGGCCTCCTACGCACTCCGCTGCAAGAGCCTTCCCCTTTCGCCTAAGTACAGGTAGCAGAGTCTTCCTACCTTATCATTTGCCCAAAAATAATCTCTATTTTGGCTTACTTGCTCTTAACTACTACTAGTTACCTCTTCTAGACTCGTTATGACTCAAATATATAGAATTTCCAATGCAATACCATGGTTTGTGGACCATGGGTGAGTCTCAAAATTGACCTATTTACTTATCCAAACAAGGGGCTAAACCCCTTTGACTCCTAGCCAGTTGTGCACTCTGCATCCACATTTCGCGGAGACTTTACATTTTTCTCAAAACTTTTACAAAAATTGGGTTAACTAACCCCAAAACTAACCCTAGAGACCCTATCCCAACATGGAAGGTCAAGTTATAGAAGTGGAAGTTCAACCACACTTAGTGATCATTGAGATAACTAATCAATCAACCTAAATTGGCTCATGCATGCATAGAATTCGATTTACCATGTTGAGATGTATATTCCAAGGTAGTGTACTATCAGTTGTAGCATATTCCAATGTGTACAGGTGGTGCATGCAGTCATAATAAGGGCCTAGAAGAGTTGTGCAATCCAGATGAGGGAATTTCCTAATTAATAGGGCCTAATTCTTCAAGGAAACCTGCAAGGAATTAGGAGCTTGGAGGGCTTGAAAATTGGCTAAGTGTTATCCAAAGTGAGCTAGATAGGCAAAGGTATAGACTATACACTTGCAAGGTGTGCTCAAGATTGAGAAAACATTTTTTTTCATCTCTATTCACTGATTAACCAATATAGATAGTAATGGGTTTTGTGCAGTTGTTTTCCCCTATATAAATATTTGTGTATGTGAGATGTGTCCTTTTGCATGTTTATGATTCTTGTTCTAGATGGCGAATTAACTTCCGCAGATCAGTAGAGTAGCTTCAAATCTTGTGATTTAGTAAATTTCATGAGTAGTTTTGAATCTGCACATTAATTTCTACATGGTATTAGAGTTGGAATCACTCTTGAGTAGATATTTTTAATTTTTCATTGCAATATGTTTAAATTTACAGATCAAGGTTACAAGTTTTCTTCAGGAATGAGAAGATGGGTTTAAATGGATTAAGGCTTGAGTATGCCCTTGAGGGAAGCTCAAATTATGTTGCATGGAAGGACCGCATGGAGGCAGTGGTGTAAGATAATGGGTTGAAGGAATTCATTGATAATGATATTATGAAACCAACAACATATGATGCTAAGGATCTAACGGAATGGAAGAAGTGTGTAGCCAAGGTGAGGAGAACAATATTGGAGGGAGTATGAGACCATATTGTCTCAAATCTCCATGGGAAAGAGATTATGTATGCAATGTGGAAAGCATTGATAGATTTCTTCCAGAATAGTAGTGGCCACAGGAAGCTGGTGCTCAAGTACAAACTTTGAAATATCAAGATGCAGAAGAACGAGACTATTCCAAAGTACCTGAGCAGGTTCACACAATTTCATGATGAACTTTGTCAACTTGGTGTTACAATTGTAGAAGATGATTTGGTAAGCTTATCCTGCCTAGGCCTTCCCAAGAATTGGCACAACTATCAAGATTTGGTGAATGGGAGGGAGAAACTATCAAATTGGAAGCACCTATGGTCTAACTTGGTATAGGAGGAAATAAGGTAGAATACCAGAGATTGGACCACATCCAAAGAAGAGGAAGAGAAATTTGCATTAGTTAACAAAGGAAGGAAGGCCAAGGGCAAGAAGTCCCAAGGTGAGGCTAATTCCATCCAAGAGGGAAAGAAGAAAGACTTGTCCAAAATCAAATGTTTCAACTGTGATGAATTCAGGCATTATGCCACGATGTGTCCACATAAGAAGGCAAACAAGAAGGATCCTACAATGGCAGCAGTAGGTGAAGCTTTGGCTTCATAGTTCAAGATTTACTTCAATCTCATTGCATGCATGATGAACACAATGATGGGGAGCATGTGATACTTGGACAATGGTGCCTCATTCCACATGATAGGGAATAGAGAATTTTTCAGTGCCTTGGAGGAGAAATATCTCCATATGGACATTGAGTTTGGAGATGACGGAAGGTATAGTGTGATCGGCATTGGTGTTGTCACCTTCCAGAGCGAGTCAAACCCCCCTCTGAAACTCAAGGATGTGATGTTTGTTCCAGGTCTAAAGAAGAATCTTGTCTCCATTACAGTTTTGGAAGATCGTGGTTACAATTTGATCTTCAGAAAAGGAAAGACATTCTTGAGACACACAGCCATAGGATAGGTGAAGCAAATCGGGGTTTGAGTCAAGAACCTGTATGCACTTGAGGTAGAATATTGGTGCAAAGCCTCGAGGAGAAAGGAAAATACTAGATATATGGTGTTTGAGAGGGAGAATGTTAGATCTCTCAACATGCAACCTAAGAAGAAGCCTTGGGAAGTTGTGAAGCAACCACAAATGGAGAGAAAGAAAGTAGGAGGTATGGATACATCCACTCAAGCAAAGACCTCTAGTAGGGGGGAGTTTCATCAAAGTGGTAAGAGGGAGCACAGGTATCTATACCTCCAGGAGTGAGGTAGAGTGATGTAGATCCTTAGTCAAAGAGTTGTAGAAATTTGGGCAGGGTCCATTGAGGCATTATGCTCATGAACCATTACCTTACTACAGGGGCCCACAACATTTAGTAGCAAGAGGATCAGTGTCATACATATATTAAGGAGTGCATGCAAGTGTTAACAAAGCAGGAGGTTTAGTAGCAGAGTCAACAATAACAAAGTTTTCCTAGTAGACAGTTGTAGACATAGTTGATTCAGTTTATTTTTTTATTCTTCTTAGCTATAGATGTTGCAATAGCTACAGATGTTGCAGTAGCAACAACAAAAGTGAGAGGTGTTGCATGCAATACACAAGTGTAGGATAGGGGTGGTTGATAATCCATTTCTTGCTGAGAGGGGGTATTGAAAATGCAACAAGAAAGTATCAATTTTAATTTTTCCTTAATCAAATTGAGGAAATTCAAAATTCCACATTAGAAAACAACTTGGAGGAGTTAACTGAGGTGACATGGCTCTTGACACTCAGTTAAAAACACTTAATTTGAGTTAATGAGTTGAAGTTCAACTTAGTTGAGTTGATTCCTAAAAAATAAGAGTCTAGGTCAGTTAATTCGAGTTATGGACATGAATTTTAGTTGTGTAGCAGGGTACTACATTTTAGGATCCTAGGTTGAGGTAATTTTAATTGTAATAATTTAATTTAGTTAAATTGAGTTGTGGTTAGTTAAACTAGTTCTAACTGTTGGAGGAACTAGTGGAAGGTCAAGTTGTGGAAGTGGAACTTCAACCACACTTAGTGATCATCCACATAACTGATCAATCAACCTAAATTAGCTCATGCATGCAGAGAATTCAAGTTACCCAGTTGAGATGGAGATTCCAAGACAGTGTACTATCATTTGTAGCATATTCCAAAGTGTACAGGTGGTGCATATAGTCAGAGGAAGGTCCTAGAATAATTGTGCAATCCATATGAGGGAATTTCCTAATTAATAGGGGCCTAATTCCTCAAGGAACAACGAAGGAATTAGGAGCTTAGAGGGCTTGAAAATTGGCTAAGTGTTATCCAAAGTTAGTTAATCATACAGAGGGATAGACTATACACTTGTTCGGTGTGCTCAGGCTTGACCAAGCATATGTATTTCATATATATTCTCTGATTAATGCAATATAGACAGTAAGGGGTTTTGAGTAGTCGCTTTCCCCTATATAAATATTTGTCCATGTGTGATGTTTCCTTTTGCATGTCTATGATTCTTGTTCTAGATGGTGAATTAACTTTTGTAGGTTAGTATAGTAGCTTCAAGTCTTGTGTTTTAGTAAATTTCATGAGCAGTATTGAATATACAAATTATTTATAAGAAGACTTGAGAAAGTAGGTTTAACACAAGTATTTTGTGGATGATTTTGTGAGGTAATTTTGTTAGTTATTTCAGTGATCATAGATTGTTCAAGGTGTTGATGATTAAGGAATAAATTGTTTTATTTTGGAGGCAGAGGTGGCATTCATGGTTCTAAGTATGAAAATGGATGAAATATGAATTAGTGAGTGTTAAGCAAGTTTTAGCTTGAAAATAAAGGGTTGGTGCTCCTTCTAGTGGGTGATTGTAAATATTTGGGGTTGTAGCTCGATTCAGTTGTAGATGATAAATCAGGGAGTTGTAGCTTCCTGGTAGTTATATCTAGAGAATTGTAATAGCAAGTTGTAGCTTGCCTTGTGAAGGAATTAAAGAGTAGTTTTGAAGATTTTTTTCGTTCCTTGCGTGTTATAGAAATTATTCTATCTCATGCTCATACGAATGAATTGTTTATG
The DNA here is from genome assembly GCA_000404065.3 of Pinus taeda. Taxonomy (NCBI): domain Eukaryota; kingdom Viridiplantae; phylum Streptophyta; class Pinopsida; order Pinales; family Pinaceae; genus Pinus; species Pinus taeda. The sequence goes on along the minus strand of APFE031240488.1, from coordinate 46,707 downwards.
GTGTCCTAATATGATTGCATAAGTTGAAGGAAATTTCAATTTGGTAAAATTTGTAGAATATTGATTCACCCCCTTCTCAATACTATCCTATTTTCCAAACATTGGTATCATAACCAAGTTGTTGTAGACCAATTTAACATCTGCAAGAAAAATCAAGTGCCATGGAAAAATAGGAAGGAGGATTTACCAAATGGGCACTCACGTTCAATGGAAAAAACTGTGTTTTGGAAAGTGAGAATGAAGACCTATATTCTATCACTTGGAGCTAATGTGTGGGATGTCATGAAAGAATAATATCAAAAGCCTCTAGCAATGATTAAAAAAGATCAAAATATGGAGTTCACATGCAATGTTAAAGCGTTGAATGCCCTACATTTTGGCCTACTTGAATCAGATATTTTCAAAGTGATGGATTAAGCATATTCCAAAGTTATCTGGGACAAGATGAGTAGCTACTATGAAGGTAATAGCAAGGTAAATAAAGTTAAACTTAAAGGGTATAGGATGCAATTTGAGTCTCTAAGTATGCATGATGATGAAGATATTGCAAAGTAATTTTTAAGAGTTAATGAAGTTGTGAACACCATAAGAGGCCTTGATGAGAAGCTAGATGAAGCTATGGTAGTTCAAAAGGAGTTAATATCTCTTCCTTAAAGGTTTAATCCAAAGGTTTCATCCACTGAAGGGATGTCTAATATGAACACTCTCACTCTAGATCAGTTACTTGGTATACTTACTGCCTATGAGATGAGGATTTCTAATGGCAAGTCTGCAGCCAAACAATCAACCTTTAAAGAAAAAAAGAAGTGCAAATAAGAGTGTGATGACTCATGATATAAATCAAATGAAGAAGACGCCAACTTTGTGAGGAAGCTCAAGAGAGGCTTAGGTAAATATAAAGTTAAGTTTCCTTTCAAGTGCTTTACATGTAACAAAGTTGGTCATTATGCATCAAAGTTTCCCAAAAATAAGAAGAAAGATTAGGATCCTAAAGAAAGATTCAAGAAAGTGAAAAAGGAGAAAAAAATGCTAAGAAAAGGGGTTTCTGTGTTCAAGAAGGGAGCTTCTCGGAAAGTGAACCTAACCAATCTTCATATGAGGACAGAGATTTAGAAATCCCAAAAGAGTTCATATTGATGGCCATAGAGAATCTACAAGTCGAAAATATCAATTTTGATGATGAAGAGGGAGAAATGGACCTAGAAGGAGAGTTAGTAAGTGCACTTGAGGAAATAGAAAGGTTGAGAAAGAAATATAAGTTTATGAACAAGTCTTTGATAAAAGAAAAGGATAAACTTGAAGAGTCGTTGGTTTTTCAAATAGACGAAGGTAAGAATATTCAAGAATCTCTAAACCAGCAGTTGAATGAAAAGATTCAAGTGTGTCAAATGCTGGAAAGTGAAATCATGTTGCTAAAGAAGGAGTTGGAGAAGGATGAAACACAGTTGAGCTTGAATCAGAAGTTTGGTAAAGGGACTGAAAATTTAAATGAAATATTGGAAGCACAAAGAGTCTCCTCAGATCAAATTGTTCTAGGCTTTGAAGTTGACTCATACATAGTAGCATAAATTAAAGGAAAGAAGAAAATCACTTGTTCCAGTAGCTAGCAAAGGGACTGCGCAGTAGCAAAATCATAATACACAACCCAAAAAATATCAAGATTAGAAAAAGAAAAACATTGGCCAAGAAAACCGAAATGATCAAAATTCAACCCAATATAGAACACAACCTTCCAATTATAATGATATTTTTCCACGGTATTTTTTCACATGCACTAATTATGGCCATAGAGCAACAAATTGTAGATTCAATCTATCTTTTAGGTTCCTCAGATCTAGAAGAAATTTTCAACAGAGAAAAAGAAATCCAAGGTACAATAATTAATTTTCTCCCTTGAACCATCTGGTGCAATGTTTCAAGTGTCAAAATTTTCAGCATATAAAAGTTAATTGTAGACTTTAGGAGAAGAAGATAGAGCCAATTATTGAGAAAATTGAACAGAAACCCAAAGTCTAAAAATAAAAAGAGAAATCAGAGAAATGTGATATTGCTTTGTCTGCTCAGAATGAAGGGAGTCATTGGTATGTGGTTAATGGTGGTTCCAAGAACATGTCAGGTGATAGAAGCAAGTTTTTGACATGGAAATGAGTTGACAAAGGTAATGTAACTTTTGGAAACAAAGCTCCAAGAAAAATTATTGCAAAAAGAGTGGTCAGTCTATCAAATGGAAAAGGTAAAGCCAAGAATGTTCCATATGTTGATAGGTTGAAGCATAAATTTCTTAGTGTGCCTCAAAAGTGTGATCAACGCTATGTCGTGATTTTTAAAGCTAAAAATTCTCAAATCAAGTCTATAGGCATAGGTGAGATAGTTGTTAAAGTAGTGAGAACAAATAATAATGCTTATGTGCTTAAGGAGAAAACAGAGAGGTGTTGCTTATCAAACGTTGATGAAATTTAGTTGTGGCAAAGGAGGCCTGGACATCTAAACTTAGATCATATAGTCAAACTAAGAAAGAAGAATGTTGTTAAAGATTTAACCATATTTTCAAAACCAAAGAATATAATTTGTAAATCTTTCCAATTGGGCAAGAAAACTCGAGTACCATTGAAGGCAAAAGACAACTCGTCATCAAATCCATTGCAATTGGTACACATGGATTTTTGTGGACCATCCAGAATGTAATCACCCACAGGTAAATTATGTTTTATGCTAATAATTTATTATTTTAGTAGGATTATGTGGGTTTCTTTCCTTAGAGATAAATTTGAATCTTTTGAGAAGTTCAAAGGGTTCAAAGCTATGGCTGAGAATGAAACTGATTGCAAAACAAAAATCATACATTCTGACAATGGAGGTGAGGTCACTTAAAAAGAATTTGATGCAATTTGCAAGAATAATGGAATCAAAAGGAAATTCATAATAGCAAAGACTCCCCAAAAAAATGGTGTTGTAGAAAGAGAAACCATATCGGAGTAGCAATTAGCCAGAGTCATGATGGACAAAAGGAATGTACAACAAATATTTTGGATAGGGGTTATTCACAAAATATTGGTTATTCTCAACAAAGTGCATTTCAAACCAAACAGTGACAAAAATCTGTATGAGCTTTTGTATGGAAAACTTGTAATAGTCAAACACTTTAGAGTTTTTGGTAGCATATGCTACATGAGAAGTTGGGTAAGTTCAATGCAAGAGTAGATGAAGGAATTTTTTCTAGGATATTCATACAACAACCAAGGAAATATATGCTATAAGAAGAATTCCAAGAGGATCATTGACTGTATTGATGTCAAGGTGCATGAATGAGTTGAAACTGAAGAGAAACAACCAGTGAAAAATAACGTTAATGAACTAGTCAGCATTGGTGAGGAGTATAATGAGGCACCTGTAGAAGAAGAAGACCATGAAGAGCCCTTAATTCATCAAGTAAAATGTCCTTCAAGGTATGTACAAAAAACCACCTAGCTGATCAAATTGTTAGAGAATTAAATTTTGGTGTGTAGACAAGAAGGAAGTTGCTCAATCCCCCTGTGAAAGCACATGTTGCCCTAAAGTCCTTGGAGGAACCAAAGGATGTTGTACAAGTAAGTCAAGACCATAGTTGGTTAAAATCTATGCATGAATAATTGGACCAAATAGAGAAAAAATGTACTTGGGAACTTGTTCCAAGACCTGCCAACAAGAATTTCATTGGCATGAAGTGGGTTTTTAGGAATAAATTAAATGATCGTGGAGAAGTAGTAAGAAACAAAGCTAGATACGTATGAAAAGGTTATGTTCAAATAGAAGGAATAGACTTTGATGAAAATTTTTCTCTTGTTTCTATATTAGTGGAAATAAGAATATGTTTTTGGAATTTTCTTGTTTCAAGAAATTCAAAATTTATCAAATGGATGTCAAATATTCCTTTGTCAGTGGATAATTATAGGAAGAAGTTTACATAGAGCTACTAGAATGTTTTCAACTAACAGAGAAACCGAATTATGTTTGCAAGCTTAAGAAATCCTTGTGTGGTTTCAAGAAAGCCCCTCGAGCTTGGTATTCCAAGCTAGACAACTACTTACTCAAGTTGGAATTTAAAAGAGGTGCAACTGACAACAACTTATACGTCAAAGCAAAGGATGGAAAAATTATAGTGGTGGTTGTATATGTTGATGAAATTATATTTCCTAGTTATTTATTTTTCTAACAATTCAATTTTCATTTGATATGAATGCCAAGTTTGAGATTTCCATTCTTGGAGAGATTTCATATTAAATTTGGCATGGAAGAATTTTATTTAGTGAACACTCCAATGGTGCCCAGGTCTAATCTTAGTAAGACTGATGAATCTCCAACATTGGACTAGACATTATATAGATCCATCATTGGCAACCTCCTATATTTTACATCTTCAAGACCAAACATCATGCAAGACATCGGAATTGTTGCTTCTAGGAAGCCACCAAACAGAGCCATATATTAGCATCCAAGAGGATTCTTAGATATCTCATAGCAATAATGGATTATGGACTATGGTATCCAAGATGTAAATCTTTTTCATTAATTGTTTATACTAATGTTGATTGGGCAGGTGATGTAGATGATCGAAAGAGCATAAGTGGTGGTGCTTTATTTCTTAGAGAATGTCTAGTTTCATGTTTGAGCAAGAAGAAAACTTCCATTTCCTTATCTATCGTTGAAGAAAAATATATTGTAGTAGATTATTGTTGCACTCAACTATTGTGGATGAAGCAGACCTTGCAGGATGTACAAATGTTTTATGATCAGCCTAATCCTATTATTTTTTATAACATAAGTTCTATAAGCATGTCAAAAAATCATGTTTTTCACTCTAAGACAAAGCATACTCCAATCAAATATCACTTCTTAAGAGAGAAAGTTGTCAATCAGATTGTGAAGTTGGACTATGTCACTACAAAAGAGAAATTTGTTGTTATTTTCACGAAGCCACTTCCTAGAGAAAAATTTGAGTATTTGAGCCCAAGATTGGGACATGTTCCTCTTGCATCCCTCCACTAGATATTCCTTCAAGAGGAATAAAGGTGGTTGGTGTATATTTAACATATCAAGATGAAGCTTCTAGGTCCACGGGATCAACAAGACAAAGGAATATTATTGATAGGGGGAGTATGGTGACAGGAGGATCATGTTGGTATCTTTGTCGTTGATGGAAAAGGGGGAGAGGTCCATGGTGATCAAAAAATAGAAGAAAAAGAGAGAGGTACTTAATGAAGGAGAGGTTTTAGTGACCAAACAATACAAGAGAAAAAATAAGCAAGAGAAGTGCATCTTAAGGGAGCAACACTCAAAGGAGACAATTATAGTTGATATGTCTTAATGACAATGTTATGTTTGATATTGGTGTTGTCATCAATGACAAAGGGGTATAATGTCAAAAATATGTTTTCATTGATGGAAACAGAGGGAAAAAGGTTTAAATAGATGGAAAACAAGGACTCAGAAGTTCAAGTTCCAGGCATAAGTAGAAGGTTGAAGATCATTAATAGTGGATAATGGTGTAGATAATTTAGAGCCATTTCTATAGTAGCATATAATCTCATATGTAGATGGAACCCACCTAGATGGAAAGAGATTTGAAGGAACTCTCCATTGGTATTCAGAAGTCTAAAAATGTCCTCGTGGATTGAAAGTTAGATTCAGTCAAAGATGAAACCCCAAAGTCAAAATATTGTATGAGTTAAGTGAATGGAGGACCCATTTTGGTGCACTGTTAATTTGGTCAAGTTTCCAAACTCAACAGAAGTGTAGAGGAGCCAACATAAAAACAATCGGGCATACGTATATTGAAAAATGAGGCAGCAGGGAGTGTAGTGATTAGCCACCAGAAGAACCCCCATTACAACACACCCCAATAGAGGTAGCATGAAGGAGAGAACTCGAAGAAACATTAAGGCACACAAAGAGTTTTTAGTAGGAAAACATGGGAGAACACGATGAAATGTAGAGGATTCCTATTGGTTTAAGTGAAGCCCATAGAATACATCATTCTGTAGTCGTTACCATGATGAGTGTGTCCCAAAGAAAGTTTAAAGAGCACTTAATAGTTGAGTGACATGACATCAAATCGGCAGACATGGCCATGAAAATGGCGCAACTCAGTTATTGGTTTAAGGTTAAGTGAGAGACCCCCACACCTAACAACTCAACTTGCAAGCCCAAAGGAAAGGTGACCTCAAAAGGATAACAAGGCATGCAAAAGAGGAGAGTCAACCTAGAGGAAATTTGAATAGAATAGAGGAAATAAGTTAGGACCCTTTAAAAGTTTTAACAAATAAATATGGTGCAAAACAAGCCACGAGACCCTTGTCTCTCCTCTAACAGTGGGACAGGTGGTAGCACACAACTTATTGGTGATGATGTCATCAATGATCAAATAAGAGTGTGACATGTGGCAAGAATATTAGGTGTTTTTGGGTACCTGAATGGCCCATTTTTTAGTGACACGTGAACCAATCATAGGTCAACACATGGCACAGGTGACATTAGCATGATGTCAGCCCAGTAGTCAGTGCTCAAAAGAAATAAGTGGAGCACTTAAAGAAATTGGCAGGCTAACTAACCACAGGTTGATGTGGGTGATCTCAGGGATAAATCAGCCTAGGGGCATTTCTATTGGTTCTTGGTTCCAGTGGCGGACCCCACGGAATAGCTTAGCCCATAAAGAAGATTTTAATGATGTTTGAAGGAAAACAAAGTGGAAACACTGGGAAGTAGATATTGAGTTGACGAGGCATATACGCGTCATGAAATAAAGAAGGTAGCCAACAACCAATAATATTGAGGCAAAGAAACCCCGCTTACAGCTAGACCCACCAAGAGGGGTTTGGAAGTTTTAAAATAAGGGACATTGAACGAAAGTGCCAGGATTGAGAGCTATGGGCTAAGCACTAGCAAAGATTCTATGCAATAGTTATGACCAAGGGCATGAAGCTCTATAAAGGGACACAAGCCCTGGCAACCCTAAAAAGAGGATAAGCAGCTAAAGGCTTATGCGATGGTCACAAAACCTGGTCCTATGATGGGAAAACAAGCTAAGTGCCAACACAAAAGTAGCTAAGGGCTAATTTTGGCAAAATTTGGCAGCCTGTTATTTCATAAAGCCTTCGGCCTTTGATGTGATGAGTCGACAGTTAATGTTTTGTAGAGCCTTAGGGTTCACAAATGGATTTTTGATAGGCCCTTTGGACTCGTAAACAGAATGAGTCGGAAACTTGGGATAAATAAAAGTTTTGTGGCATATTTTGGTAATTAAGCCAAAGTTAACAACCCTCTAAAAATAGAAAATCCCTGCTAAAGCATCTAAAACACTAGAAATACCAAAATAAGTAAAATAAATTAGTTTAAACTACAAAAACAAGTGTTCAAGGTCTGATAATTTCATGAACAGATGTAGAAGACTAAAATGAATAGGAAAAAGGAAAAAAATAAGGATTCATGCAAGATTGTACATGAAGTTAGAAAAAAGTGTTGAAGCCAAAATTATTTATAAGTAGACTTGAGCAAGCTGGTTTCACACAGGTATTTTGTGGAGAATTTTGTGAAGTGATGTCACTGGTGATTTCAGTAATCAAAGATAGTTGAAGGTGTTGATTATTAACGAAGAAATTTTTCTATTTTAAAGGTATAGGTGGCATTCATGATTCTAAGTATGAAAATGGATAAAAGATGAATTAGTGAGTGTCAAGCAAATTTTCGCTGGAAAATTAGGGGTTGGTGCTCCTTCTAGTGGGTGCTGGTAAATATTTGGGGTTGTATCTCCATTCAGTTGTAGCTGATGAATCAGGGAGTTATAGATTCCTCCTGGCTGTAGCAAGAGAATTGTAACAAGTTATAGCTTTCCATGTGAAGGAATTAAAGAGAAGATTTGAATAATATGTTTGTTCCTTTTGTGTTAAAAAAATTATTTTATGTCATGCTCATGTGAATGAATTGTTTATGGTGT
>APFE031240488.1:25951-38098 GCA_000404065.3 Pinus taeda | reverse complement strand
AACAAAGGAAAGAGAAAATACAAACCATCTCAAATAGGGCATCAATTAAGAGGAATTCTATAAGAAACTTTAAATCAATTAGGTGTAAGTATTTGAATACTATGAAATAGAGCATCTAAAATGAAATCTAATTCATTTACTCTTATTCAAATGTTGAAGATAACATTCAATGAATCACTAGAAAGAAAACACTCACTGGGAAAACATATTGAAAGAAAATAATTGACAGAATCTACAAGAACATATGTCACAAGTACTTCTGCTTTGAGGAAATTTTGATTAATAATAATAAATTTCAAGCAACAAATGAGTCTATTGTCTCGCAAAATTCCAACCTTGTTCTATTACAAATTATAACTTAAATACAAATTACATCAAACTATTTTCTAATCTCTAGTAATCAAATATCTTAGGAATGTTCTAAAAATAAAACAAATCTTGGATTGGTTGTAAGATTCTCTTATTGCTAGTTTTAAATCCTTTGGAGCCTACAAAATGTTGGATGATATCATATTTTGTTGACTCTTTTGCTGCTAGGTGATGCCAGTTGTCCACAAAATCATGAATGAATTTTGACTTACTGATTCTTCCATAAATCTGAGATTTAATCTATCTTTGAATTCCACATTTTTTCAACTGTTTTCCTATCATGCTATGAATATATCTTCATCCAATTTCTAAAGTCAATATTGGAACAAAAAGTATAAATGATGAGGTGGCCCACCAACTCATAATTAGCCTTTTTTAAGAAAATAAACCTCGCGAATTCCTGAAAACTTTGCTTCAAAGAATCACTCGAATATCCATAATTGTGGTAGTTGTGTAAAAACTAAAAGATATTTTTCAAATGAAACCATCTCCAACAAAATCCTCTTTCAGATTTTAAAATTTCCTTTCCAACTATTTGGAAACTTCACTTAAAGACGATGGCTAAAATTGGAAAAAACAGAGTGTTGCCATTTGATTTGTTAGCACCACATGTCAGATGATAATAGTCTATTCTACCAACTGATTTATCATCACTCACTTGTTCAACAATTAAATCATTCGCTACATAAAAAATTGCCACTGCTTTTCCTTTTAATTGTTAAATTAGTGCTGACAAATAATCTGTCAACATGCCCAAAAACAATTTAAAACTTAGAACACTGGATTCAATTAAGTTGTTCGTGAAACTTAGAACACTATATTCAATTAAGTTGCTTGTGAAACTAGATTCAATTAAGTTTCTTGTGAAATTAAGTTACTCCAATGGGGATATTGTCACCTTGAGAGGCAGCAAAGGACCCTGTAAACTAGGTGCTTAATCATTGGGTGGCTCCCAAACTCTGAAAGTCAAATCACTTTCCAAATGTGAAACCTGTGACATGGCCTTTAATTGAAACCAACTGTAAACATCGTTCTCCAATTAACAACTGCAACTACTTTCACACTACAAATTGAAAAATAAATGTTGAAAATTAACTACTAAAAACTATCACACTACAGAAAAAGATGCTCAGAGTGTTGAGCTTATTCATCACACCTACTCTAACAGCGGAAAATATTTGTTAGATCAACTAATGCAAAATTTCCAATGTAACCAATCAAGTAAATGGCCACTTGACTGAAGCTTGCATTTAGCTTTTGCAAGCAGAAAGAAAAACTTGCAGAATGACAACTCAACATGAAATTTGAATCCTTCTCTAAGATTTATTAATATCGAAAAATCCATTTTTTTTGATGAATTGAACAATATTGCAAAAGGATCTTCAGGAATATGTACTATCACTTCTTGTTGATGAGAAAAAGGAGAATGGAATGCTTTATTTGTAGTGGATAGTTGTTCTATGTCAGGAGGCTTTCCATTTGGATGAATCTTGAAAAGAATTTATGAACAATGAGGAATTGTTCTTATATCCTCATTATTTCCATTAAGAAACTTAGGATTATTCTCAAAAGGAATGGCAACAATCTATTTTTATTTCTTATAATACACATTGAAGAAAATTTTGTATCTTCTTGAACACTTTCAATTACAACAAATACTAGAATATCATCTTGACATCTAAAAATTTTGTGTTTGTTCTTCCAAGAGATGCATATTCTATAATAACTTCTTGACTTTCATAAGGCTTCATGACCATAATTTCTTCTTCATTTTCCAGCGGTGAAAATATCATAAAATGATCCACTAGTTTATTCAAACTTTATGATAATTTTTTCATGAATTGACCCACTCCTTAATGTTTCTACGCATGCAACCTTGGAGATTTGATTTTGATAAACTTCTCCTTGAAATAAAGATTCAAGATATTATTGAAGTGGTTCAATATCTAATAAATTATCTATAACTTTCTCTTCTTTCTTTAAAACTTCTACAGGTTGTTGGATTTCCTCATTGTTAACAAGAGAAAGAGTATGAATTTGATCATTAAGGTTCTAATCTTTATCATTTATAGCCAAAGAAGAAGCTAAGTCCTGCTGGGAATTTTCTTGAGTGTGATGGTAGCTATCTTCTAATATCTCTTGAAATTAATTTTCAATAAACTCTTTGATTTATTCATCCATTAATTCTTCACCATTAAAATTTGTTCCATGTGCTGAATAAAATGTTCAATATTTTCAAAATTTCCACAAAAAGTTTCAACTAGCAGTATAGATGGGTAACTTCCTTCATAGCTTTTACAAACAATTAAAGAGACATATTTAAAGGAATATATGCTAGAAGATGTTAAACCTTCATACCATGATCTTTTCAATCCTTTTAAGGTTTCCTTAAGTATCTTAATCAAGAAGTCTTCATGCAATTCAACTCCTGGCCTATGCATGTGCATGTGAAATTTGATCAAATGGAACAATACATCATATTTTTCCTAATATTTGGATCTTGGCAAGTATGTTTGTCAATCTCTACAAGGAATATAATTTTGAAATCTAGGAATATGAGCACGATTCATAGGAGCATAACTTACAAATTGTCGATTCATCTTGATATAGTGGAGTCACTAATGATACTTTGATTTATGGATCCTGCTGACAGTGGAGTCATTAGGTGAATGATGTACAACCTTTCTGATGCATATCCTTTGTTCACCATTAGAGAGTATACCTATCTGTTGTTGTTCTTCAAGGATGTTGACTTGAAGCTTTGCATCCCTGACAACGACACCAAGATGTTATCACTTAGAAATTACCCTGGTTGTGGGGAGAAAACCCGAGGAAACTTAAAAACCACTTTAGGATTGAAAGTTGGCCTTTCAATCTAGATATGGATCTCTCTATGACTTTTCTAGTCAAGGTCACTATAGTAGCAGGTTAGTAATACACCCATTCACCATATATTTTTTTCTATTTTTATAAAATACACATCTCACTAAATGCCAAATGTTTATGTCTAGTATAGTTGACATGTGGAGTTCCACACGGTCATCTAGGAGTCAAAGGGAATGTCAATGTCATCTGTTAAAGGCGAAGGATCATTATATCCATGTTTTTAGACAAAAAATCAGTAATTCGAGGAATGAAGACAACTCAACATGTGGTAGGGCCACTGGGGTTTCACTCAATGAAGCTCTAACCTATCACATGTGTTTGTGGCATATTAAAAAATACCCTTAATTTGGCTACATATTGAAAAATACCCCCAAAAATCACATTATTTAACCCCCTACTAGTATGAACCCAATACACCTTCCCAATTTAAAAATACCCTACTTCCACTAGATATTGTAGGTATCGATTTCTTCATTAACATTTTTTATACCCCTTTATATTTGTTCATTAAACTTGAGCTCCAATTTTAATACCTGCCAATATAAAAGGCCTTAGTTGTCCATTTTGTTCTTGCAATTATCAAATTTGGTATTTTAAGTGAGGGACTATGACAATGTATTTTTCTTACAAATACCTCATCTGGAAGCACTTATGAGAATCATTATGTTTTTCATCTTCAATGTTGACATTTATTTTAGGTTTATTGAAAACAAAATTGTCTCCACAACCCTCAACAGGTTTGTTTTGTGGCTTATCCTATTCTCGCAAGGACATTTTAGGAATTTAAATGTGAATAGTCAGACATGATTTCCTTTTATGCCTATTTTGTTTAGCCCCAGAAATCATCTTAGAACGTTTCTTGCTTTTGACCTATGTAAATGATATGACATTTTTCTCACATTCTCCTATGGCTTTTGCAGGTTCAAAATGGTCATCATGCATTGAGTCTTTCTTCTCATCACCAAATTATTACCCAATGTCGAATCAAGTTTTTTGACCAACACACCTGATCCTAATCCTTTTAGCCATGTTGGTGGTGATTTAGGTGGGAGTTGAGCCAACACACTTTTCTTAAAACCACATGGTGTATCACTAGAGTTAGGATTTTCTGGCTGAGATGGAGAAATAAGGTTTTTTTAAACACCTTCATGAAAACCATGTTTGTTTCCCTTTAATTGTTATAATATTTTCTCCCAGAACTTTTCTATGGGTTTAATAAAAGTGTTTTGACACAAGAAACTATCTAAAGTATCCCCCAATTGATTTAACTTAAATTCAAGAAACATGTGAATCAAGCCATAATGAAAAACACTGTGCTCAGGGTTCTTCAAAGCCCTTTAATCAAATTTGCCCATTTTTGTTAGGTTCCTATGCAAGTAAAAGGTCAAATTCAAATTATACTCTAAAATTGCTATTAACAATCTAAAATAATAATAAAACATCAAGTTGTATCAGCCTTCACATGGTACATATCTTCTAACAATAATCACTAATTCATGCCACTTAGGTTTGAATAGGTTAACTTGAGTACCTTTTATGTTATATGTGGTTTTCTTCAACAAAAATACTTTATCTTGTGACGCATCCTTAACTAGGAAACCCTTTGGCTATCATTCACCCTCCACATGCAATTTTGTGACCTCTATAATGAAGGTTCCATTCACTGCAAAATCGACATATCCAACCCACCCAATTTTTCCATTATAAGTTTATGCAAATTATTTTTCTACTTCCACATTCAGTGCCCTAAATGACAGAATGAATTCCCACCAATCGACTTTCTTGAATAGGACAGGATATTCTCCATATGCCTCGACAATTTCTCCTCCAATAGGCTTACTTCTCATAGTGGGAGCCATGAAAAATACACTGAGTTATGTGCAGGAGAATGGTAGGGATTCAAACCAAGGTATGAGCGATAGAGAAAGACAAAAATTAGTTAAGGTTTTGGGAGAATGTAAATCAATGGAACAACATATCAAGAGCCTGTGCTAAATAGGTAGGGTTTCAAAAGAAATGGCAGTAATCAAACTCTAGTAGGGTTTTATAAAGCGGCTCGAAATTACTAGAGGAAACAATACATATAGTATAGGGCTACAATGAAAATGTTTCAAAGTTGTAATGAAATAAAACTGACCTCAGGATATGTCATTACAAATATAGTCCAAATGTATAATATGAAATGTGCCACATAATCATTAACCATTGTCACGTCAGCATTAGCATTGCCACATAAACGGAACATGGATGAATGAATTAATTATAATCCCTTCAACATGTATAACGATATGATTGCTCACAACTAGACTCATCAGCATAAGAGCTAGTGTGATAATCAACATCATAACATAATAAATGTTTTCAACAATTCATGTAATGGGTAGGTTTCCATTGTATAAGTTCGATTCAAGGTTACAAAAGGGTCGGGATCATAGAACAATGAATTACACCCTCGAGTCATTTTCTATCAACATTAATATATATAACAAGGGCCAATCCATAATATTGTCTAGGAGATTTAAAATGATGACATCGTTAAAACATAAAAGTGATAAAAACATCAATGTTGTTTTTAGCTTTTTATGAAAAACAAAAATCAATCATTAATCTTATGATAGAAAAATATTAGGGATTGGAATAAATCATAATGTATTAAAAATGAATAATACAAATATAACCATCGTAAAAAACGAAGGAAACATGTTCCAGAATTGATATATGCCTCAAATGAAAAGTCATCAAAAATAAAGGCTTTCTATAAGATAACATCTCGCAAGGAATTTTAAAAGAACAATGTCGAAAGTTAATAAAATGGCAAGACATTCAAACATTTAGTGTAAGAAGTAAGGGGGGCCATTTTATTCAAAATTAAAATGAAAGGGGAGTTGTTGGGCAGCCAACACCACCTAATAATATCCTTTTTCACCCATTGGTTTAGGGATTAAAAACCAGATTTGGTTGGTTTTTTTTAATGTGGTTCACAGACACTGAGTGACCACTGCATCCACGGGAAAACCCAGGTAGATCAACCCGAAGGAATCTACCCGTCGGCCAAACTAGAAAGGCTTAACCCCAAGAGAATCAAGGAGATTTGACCCTATGACCTCCCGATAAGCGAGGTACTTAGCAACAGGAACTCGACCAACTGAGTTATCCCTTGGGGCTTACCATATTTGTTTGGTACAAACTATTTAATTAGGTATTTGAGAAATTTTGAAGTTAAAATAGGTCTTAGAAAATAAATATATAATATTTAAAATAATAGAATAGTAGTTATGGAAGCCATGGGGTAGCTCAATTGGTGATTGCTCTTATGAAGTGTTATGTAAACTATGAGATTCAACATTCAAATTCCCCTAATTAACTTATGTTCGCAATAAAGGTGTATGTAGGCACCTAGATGTTATGGTGGTAGCGGGCGAAATTGACCCCATGTCATGTGAGTATGAAACTCGCCTAATTACTAATTCATCTAGTCAAAAAATAAAAAATAAAATAGATAAGAGTTATGACTTTTCAAGGGGAAAGAGTGAAACTATTTTTTAATCATATTTTCACATTATATATTTATATGTTTACTCAAGTTTAAAGTATATGCACTCATTGTATGTGGAATTACATCCAACAAGTACCTAATCTAATTTTGATAAACCATCATGAGATAAATCAAAAATACATGAGAAAAACATGTTTCTTGAGTACCCAGTCTAGAGACTTTTAATAAATTCACTATGAGAAAAACTAGAAATACATGAAAAAATGTGTTTCTTTGAAACAAAACACATTTTTTCGTGTTTCTAACTTATTTCATTAGGGGTTTTGGAAAGTATATAGAGTAGGTAACCATTGGAATATGAGAAGACCTATAAAGGGTTAGATAAAAAAATACTATCTTATTCACCTAGCTTCTTTATAATTTGTTCAATCCCTCTACAAGAGTAATTTTAATTAAACTACAACTTCATAAAATATTGGCACCTAATTTTATTAGCATCTTACAAACCTATTTAGCTTTCAAGGTGAACCATGTCTCCTTTTCTACAAGATGGATTTTAGCAAGTAACACAACTTTCTAGCATTCTAATATTTCAACAATACTAAAATCATCATAAATAAACTGTGGAACTCTTAATAGAGTTTATTCAACAATCACTAAAGAGCTTCCATTCAATCATCACTAATTCAACAATCATTAAAGAGGTTCCATTCAACCATCACTAAAGGGTTTCTATTTCCTAAACATCATTGGTCAAGTCATGGATGCAGTTAACAAACCCTAATAACTTGCAAAGGGAATGAAGTTGGGTCCAAACGAAGAATTATTTAGAGTCCACCTCGACTTTTAAAAAATAAAGTAAAAAATTGAAGTAAAAATACATTACCTACCTATGTTATGACTAAAATGAAAAAAAACGAAAAAAAAAGATATGCAATGTAGGTTTTAACCCTGTACAGAAATTGTCTGCATACGAATTCTAAAACATAGAAAATAAACGATGTGAGAGCATGTAGTATACCTAGGGGGGATAATATGGGGTACAAAGGGAGATACCCAAGGGAATAATGTAATAATGGAATGGGCCACAGTAATAAATAAGGTGGTTAACCCGTATCATGTAAGAGACCACAAGTAGTTAGAAATAATGTAATAAGCCCATGGTATTAGATAGATGGTATTGAGGGAATCATGGTAATGATCCATGGTATTGTATGTATGAGGCCTATATAGAGGTTAGAGATTATACATTGAGGGATGTGAAGGAATATGGTATGAACAGGAATATGGCATATCTGTACATTTTTGGGCAAAATTTGCAAAATCTTATTGTAGATCTGGATTCTTTGTGAAAAAATACCCAATTTCAAAAAAAAATCAGTCGAATCGGAGTCTGAATGAAGGAGATTTAACTGATCTAAAAATCAGTGGTGTTGCAAACATTTTTTTGGGGCAGTGAGTTTGCGGAATAGATTTGTATGTTTTGGGGAAAAATCTACAAAATCTAATTGCAAAACTTGATACTTTGTGAAAAAATACCCGATTTCCAAAAAAAAAAAATCAGCCAAATCAGAGTCCAGATGAGGGAGATATCGCTGATTTAAAATCAGCTCTTTTTTCAGAATTTTTGGTGACGGCGGGAGATTTGCAGCGCGGATCTAAAATTTCAGTGCCTAGATCGAGATTTCTATCACATGGGAAGACGCAGAATGGTCATTCCTTTTCCGAAAATAGGTCATAATAAAGATTTTGAGCAATATTGACTAAATTGTGGCCACTTTAAATTTTCGCCAAGTAAGTCATTTTTTTTTTCATGCCATCTAGCAAGATGCTTTTTTCAGGAAAAGATAATGGCCCTACTATTGAAGAATTCATAAAACAAAGAAAGTTCACATATGGGACAAATTGGAAGGATTTAGTGTGGCTTGGTTTGAAAGATGAGGCTACCAAATGGTGGTTCTCACTTGACAACAAGCAATTGACTAAACTTTCAGATGCAGAATTTGAAAGAGTCCTTTCAGACAAATGGTCTCGTGCTAGAAAAAAGGAGAATGAGCTTATGGATTGATTTAGAAGGAGAATATCGTTGTGTCTATAAATCCTAGTTGCAAGCATAATTTTATCAATGTTAATTTGGAAAAAAAATTGCAAGTTCCAGCAAAACACATTGAAAACACACAGGTTGATAATGGGGATGTTCAATTTTATAAAGATTTGAAGATTTCTATGGTCAGGTATGTATTGCATTCTAATTTTTATGCTTCAGATATGGTTAGTGCAGATGTTGTTTTGGGATACCCTTGGATGGAATCGGTGGGTACTATCAATATTAATGTGCAGAAGAAATTCCTGAAACTCTAGTATAAAAAGAAGAAAATTACATTGTAGGCTATTTCCATTAAGACCCAAGCAGAAACTATGGAGGCAAAATCACAAAGCTCTAATGACACTTACACATCAAATGATGAGCCTTCGATGGTTGATAATCAAACACAAACAGAGGTTGAATAAAAAAAGGTTACAGGTATTGATACATCAGAGGAGGACTCAGTGGTTGAAGTAATATTAGAAGATAAGAAACAACAGCAGGCACCACAACATGTACCAGATACCAATCAGGCTCCATTATGTGGTGCATTAAAAAAAAGACACTGTGGGTTAAAGCTGCAGCATATCACCACCCACATCATCCCGCAAGAAAACAACCAACAAGATGGCAACAAATTAGCCACAAGGACAACAACCCCTGCATGATAGATAGAGAGGAGTGAAGATCCACCTACTACACATCAACACAGAAGAGCTGCCAAGGTTAACGTCCATCTCAAGTGAGAAAAGCACCAGCGAGATCGAGGGTTCACCTTCCTCTTGGATGGCTAGATGCACGTGCATGGTACTAGTGGACTACTCTTTTGAGTAGATCTTATTATTTGTGTTCTTCCCATGTTTCGGGGACGAAACATGTTAAAGGGGGTGGAATTTAATATACCTATGGGGGATAATATGGGGTACAAAGGGAGATACCCAAGGGAATAATGTAATAATGGGATGGGCCATAGTAATAAATAAGGTGGTTAACCCGTATCATGTAAGGGACTACAAGTAGTTAGTAATAATATTATGGGCCCATGGTATTAGATAGATGGTATGAGGGAACCATGGTAATGACCCATGGTATTGTATGTATGAGGCCTATATAGAGGCTAGAGACTCCCCATTGAGAGATGTCAAGGATTATTGTATGAACATGCATATGGCTTGTGGAGTGTTCTCCTTCCTTAAGGAGTGAATGAATGGTGTTGCCCTACCTTATGGGTTTGATTAATAAAGAAGCATTTCTATCTATATTCAGATCTTGTATTTCTTGGGTTTATTTGTATTGTCTTATATTTTCATATCAAAGCTATAACAGAGCATAACACATATATACAGAGATTTTCCCCTGGATCCCAAAACTGGGACTACCAGCTTGATTTTTCATTATTTTCCTTTCAATGTTACAATACATATTTATACATGTTGAAGCATCCAATACCACGCATCGAAAACAATCGTGTCCAAAACCATGGACCGAAAACCATCACATCCAAAACCATGTGCGAAAATCATGCACAAAACCATAGGTAGGTCTGCCCAACCTAACATAGGGTCCAAAACCAAAATTTTCAGGGGCGCTGCCCCAGACCCCATAGAGTGGGGTTACGTGCACCCCTCAAACTCCCTGTTACTCCCCCCACTATGCAATCGGTGCAACGAAGGGGGGGTTTCGCCCCCCTTCTAACCCCTTAGTTAACTACGTGGGCTAGTCGTGGAAAGAATATAACACAACCCAACATTCTCCCACTTGTTGTTTCCTTTCTAGAGGGGGCCAAAAGAGAGCTTAGTCATTTATCCATCCCTGCAACGCCCATTGTTTCTCTACACCAAGAGAACTTCTCAAAGATCACATATTTTGTCAATGCATCTGCAGTATTCTTCAAAGTGTCCACTTTTACCAGCAACACCTTTTTTTCCTCTATCATATCCCTCACAAGGTGATACTGAACATCAATGTGCTTTGTCTTTGAATGATATGCAGGGTTCTTTGCTAAGAAAATTGCACTTTGGCTGTCACGGTCTATCCTTATAGCTCCCTGTACTAACCCCATATTTGAACACAATATTTGCAACCAAACTGCTTCCTTACATGCATGAGTGGATGCCATGTATTCTGCCTCTGTATTTGATAGTGCCACTACAGATTGTTTCTTACTCATCCAACTGACTGCACCTCCAAATAGGTTAAACACATACCCACTTGTAGATCTCCTCTGATCTAGATCTCAAGCCCAATCTGCATCAACAAAGCCACGAATATCCAACACTCTGTCTAATCATGGTCTTCCTTGGTAGCACAAACCATAATCACTAGTGCCATGCAAATACCTGAAAACCCGCTTCACTGTTGTCCAGTACTCCTTCCCTGGTTTTGACATAAACCTACTCAATACTCCCACTGCATGTGCAATGTCTGGTCTAGTACAGACCATCACATACATCAGGCTACAGACTGCACTTGCATATGGAACATGGGACATGTCCTCTTCCTCTTCTTGTGTCTTGGGACACTGTTTAACAGATAACTTTGCATCTACAGGAATAGGAACCTTCACCGGTTTACTATCCTGCATATTAAACCTCTGCAATATTGTCTCAACATACTTCATCTGGTTTAACCAGAGCTTCTGTTTTGTCTAATCTCTTTTAATTTCCATGCCCAAAATATAGTTTGCAGCACCAATATCTTTCATGTCGAATTTGGAAGACAAATGGGTCTTCAAATCCTGGATAATTTCTTTGTCATTTCCAACTAGCAACATATCATCCACATATAAGATCATATAAATAACATGGTCACCAATTAATTTAAAATACACACAGTGATCTGCTTTGCTTCTAATGAAGCCAAGTCCCTGTATAAATGTATCAAATTTCTGATACCACATCCTTGGTGACTGTTTTAACCCATACAGAGACTTCTTTAACTTGCATACCAGTTCTTTCTTACCCTTCACCACAAAGCCTTTCCAGGTTGCTTCATGTAGATTTCCTCTTCCAAATCCCCATGAAGAAATGTTGTCTTCACATCCATCTGTTCTACCTCAAAATCAAAAGCAGCAACAACAGATAAAAGTAATCTAATAGAAGTTACCTTGGCAACAGGAGAAAAAATATCACCAAAATCAATTCCCGACACTTGGGAATAACCTTTTTCTACCAACCGAGCTTTGTTTTTCTCCACCTTCCCTTCTGCATTTGTCTTCTTCTTGAACACCCATTTGCTGCCAATGGGTTTCCTTCCAGCCGACAACTCCACCAGATCCCAAGCCTCATTTTTGTGCAAAGATGCCATTTCA
>APFE031240488.1:8392-25941 GCA_000404065.3 Pinus taeda | reverse complement strand
GCCCAAAATATAGTTTGCAGCACCAAGATCTTTCATGTCGAATTTGGAGGACAATTGGGTCTTCAGATCCTGGATAATTTCTTTGTCATTTCCAACCAACAACATATCATCCACATACAAGACCAGATAAATAACACGGTCACCAATTAATTTAAAATACACACAATGATCTGCTTTGCTTCTGGTGAAAGCAAGTCCCCGTATAAATGTATCAAATTTCTGATACCACATCCTTGGTGACTGTTTTAACCCATACAGAGACTTCTTTAACTTGCATACTAGTTCTTTCTTACCCTTCACCGCAAAGCCTTCAGGTTGCTTCATGTAGATTTCCTCTTCCAAATCCCCGTGAAGAAATGCTATCTTCACATCCATCTGTTCTACCTCAAAAATCAAAAGCAGCAGCAACAGATAAAAGTAATCTAATAGAAGTTACCTTGGCAACAGGAGGAAAAATATCACCAAAATCAATTCCCGGCACCTGGGAATAACCTTTTGCTACCAACTGAGCTTTGTATTTCTCCACCTTTCCTTCTGCATTTGTCTTCTTCTTGAACACCCATTTACTACCAATGGGTATCCTTCTAGCTAGCAACTCCATCAGATCCCAAGCCTCATTTTTGTGCAAAGATGCCATTTCATCAACCATGGCTTCTTTCCAAAGTTTTCCATCCTCTGAATCTACTACTTCTTTCACAGTTCTGGGATCATCATCAGTAATAGATAAAGCAAAATTTGAACAGAAAGCAGATGGACTATACCTTTATGGGTACCTTCTTTCTTGAATTGATCTTCTCACACCCAGAGTTTGTGGCTCTTCATCTTCTGATTTCTCCTCTGCTATAGAGTCTAATTCGTCCTCCTTTAGATCAAACTCTATCTTCTCAGGTTCCTTTGGTTGGACTTCATGTTTGATAACATATTTCACCTCTTTGAACACCACATCTCAGTTGTACATAACCTTCCTTGTTACTGGTTTCCAAAGCTTATAACCCTTTAAACTATCCTTATACCCAATAAAGATGCACTTTTTAGATTTACTATCCAAATTGGTTCGTTTCTCCTTTGGAAGATTTACATATGCATCACATCCAAATACCCTCAGATGTGAAAGATAGGGTTTCTTACCATTCCATACCTCTTGCGAAGTCTTATCCTCCAACGTTGATGAAGGTGATCTGTTGACCAGGTAACATGTTGTCTCCACCGCCTCTACCCAGAATTCCTATCCTAACCCAACACCACTAAGCATGCTTCTTGCCCTTTCTATCAATGTCTTGTTCATTCTTTCTGCAACTCCATTTTGTTGAGGTGTATATGGAGTAGTCTTTTGCCAAGCTATACCACACTTCTTATAGAATTATTCAAATTCCTTACTGCAAAACTCTCCACTGTTATCTTTCCTCAGCACTTTTATCTTCTTCTCTATCTGGTTTTCTACCAGAGCCTTAAATTCCTTAAACCTGTCAAAGACTACAGATTTATTCTTAAGGAAATATATCCATGTATTCCATAGAATTCATCTATAAATTATACATAGTACACAGACTTACCCAGTGATGGAACTTTAACAGGTCCAAACACATCACTGTGCACAAGCTCTGATATATGTTTCACCCTCTTACCAACAAAGGGGAAACTCACCTGATTCTACTTCCCATATACACAATTTTCACAGAAATCAAAATCCAGAGAGCTATTACTCATACCTTCTACCATACCTTTACCATGAAGTATTCGAAGGCCCTTCTCTCCAATATGTCCAAGCCTTTGATGCCACAACATGGTCTTTTCTCGAGAGACCACTATATTTTCTGCTCCACTTTCAGGAACAACAGAACTGTTGCACCCATCAACAACAGTGCTACCTTGCAGCTTACACAGAGTTCCAATCCGAACTCCGCGCATCAATACCAGTGCTTCCTGAACCATCTTGCAGGTATCCTTCTCAAACATTGTTTTTACACCTGCATCATCCATCTTGCTTACAAAAATCAAATTTCTAGCCAATGCAGGAATAGGTAGAACACTCGGAAGTGTCCACCTTGCAACTTCAAGTTTACTTTTCCGCGCCCAACGATTCTAGCCTTCCTATCATCCCCTAAGAAGACATCACCACCATCATATTTCTCATACTCACATAACCACTATCTATGGGGAGTGAAGTGAAAGGATGCACTTGAGTCAATCAACCATGCCTCATTATCTACATGTGTACTTGAAGAAGCCAAGTACACATCCCCACCTTCATCTAAGGTGGTTTTCGCCTCTAAAAAATGAGCATCATCAGATCCCTTTCCTTTGTCAGGAGCTTTAGATTTACAGTCCCTTTTGTAGTGCCCTTCCTTTCCGAATTTCCAGCACACCACCTTGTTACACAATATTTTCTCACCGACCCCACATCCCCTAATCTTGGATAGAGTTGGTCCCTGAATGACATCTGCTCTTTGTCATATACCAAAATATGTGTCTAAATCTTCCATAATATTCAAGAAGATTTCCTAATCTCTTTAATCCTGAAGTTGACCCCTTTCTAACCATGTTTCAAAATCGTTGCAAGTCATTAGTGTCTTTCCTTCAACAATAGCTTAGAATGAACTAACACCTGGTGATGTCATCTCTGAGTCTCAGTGTTTGACCTGCGATGACCCGGATACGGCGAATTAGTTCAAACAAAATGGTTATGGGTGGTTTTGGAGCTGGTTGTTGGGTCAAAGAAGTTTGCCTTTCCTCATTTGAGATGGTGGTTCCACCTTTTGAGTAACCTCCCATGAAGATAAGCTTCCTCTCCCCTCATTTATGGAGGCTCCTCCTCTTATAAAAGAATCCTCCATGGCTATGATCATCTAGTTAGAAAATTAGCTAGTTCTTGGTTTGTTGGATTGCTTATAGTTTGGATTGTTGGTAGCCTAGCAATAGCTTGTGAGATATGAGAATAACCTTTCATGTTGTGAATTGATAGTGTGAAATGGTTTTGTAAGAAGGAAGCCTTGTTGTGATTGCCTTAGTTTCATACTTGTGCTTTTGGGTGTGAGAGAGTCATCAACCATTCTGGGAGAATTTTGAGAGTGAATGCTTATGGAGACATACTAATCCGACCAAAATTCTCGGTGATTGTCCTAAATTCGACGATAAATCTGGAGAGGATCCCCAAGCGCATGTCATGACTTATCACCTCTGGTGCTCATCTAACTCATGGCTTGATGATTCTATCCACCTCCATCTTTTTCAAAGGACTCTCACTGGTTTTGCTACGAAATGGTCTATTGAACTCACTCATGGAACTTTCCAAGACTTCAATTCACTTGCGATGGCGATTCTTACCCATTTTCAATTACCGATTCGTTATGAAATGGAAACACATATCCTTACTTCTCTGAAACAGGACATGACTACTCACATCTCCGATCATATTCATGAACCGAGAAGGCGGCGTCGTTTGACTAAGTTTTGGATTCCTGATCAACTTCTGACTGATTGGTTTACTACCTCTTTTGTCGGTCCGATAACCTGAGATATTGCTACAGGGTCATGTGTTACTAAAGATCAAGTTGTAGCGCATGCTTAGTATCTTGATTTGGTTTATTCCCAACCTGGCACACTTTATGATCTCTTGCCTGATGCTTCGCGACCTGGAACTTCTAAAGCTCCATCGACGGTGTTATTGGTTTCGTTGCTTCATCTTCTCGAAAGCCTTCCATGACTCTTGCGAAGCAAAAACCTACCACTCCTAGTGAAAATGCTTCTCAATCTGCATCTAATATTGGCAAAACCTTCGAAGTCAATGTTGTTCAGTCCACCACAGCAGATAAAACTTCGAAAGGTAAGAAGAAGGGGAAAGGTAAAAATAAAGCCGGTCCACCAAAGCAGGATCCTCCTAAGCCTCCGGCCGATGATGGTTCTAAACACAAACCCAAGTATCCTTGTCTTATCTATGACGAGGATCACTACACTAAAGACTGTCCTAGATGATCTAAATTTAGTCGTTTGCTTAAGGGGACTCCAGGAACTCCTGTTGTACTTAAAGAGCCTTTTCCCTCCCAGCAAACTCAAATGGTGGTCGATCAACCTCAATCCTCTTCAAATTTTGGCTCCCAAGTTTTATGGTTGGGACTATCCCTATTCATTTGAATACTCGGGTGAAAGAATATCCTCTGACTACCGACAAGGAACCTAAAGCTCCTTCAAATGTTCCTTCGTCCAGTTCTGGCCCTCTTCATATTGAACGGCCCAGCACCGAGTCTGTCTCCTACTAAGGGAGTTCTCCATAAATCTTCTTATAACCCCAAGGCTCATGCCACGTAGCAGTATAGTGTTGTTGAAGACTTAGCCCAAGCTCCTTCGGCTAGGTCCGCTTTGGAAGTTCTCCAGAGTTGTCCCCCCCAACAGAAGTCTCTACTATCAACCAATGGTGGCATTGACCTGATTGATTCGGAATAAATTACATTCGATCTTGAGAACCATGTGTCATGATTGCCTCATCAAATCACTTTTCTCATTCAAGTTATCATTAACTCGAAGAATATTCATTGTACTATTATTGATGAGGGCGCCTCCACTTGCATCATGTCTGTTGCTTGCTAGAAGGCCATTGAAACCCCATCTTTGAGTCAATCTCCTAATACTTTGGAAGCCTTTGATGGAAGAGATTCTCGTCCTTTTGGTATTCTCCCGCTCTTGCCTATCACCCTGGAAGGGAAGACAGTTGAGGTCAAAGTCAAAGTTGTTGACACTAATTTGTCTTACAAGCTTTTGTTAGGGCAAAGTTGGACATACGTTATGTGTGCCATGGCTTCGTTGTTATTCTGTGTACTTTTTTTTCCTCATCAAGGGAAAATCATCACGGTCTATTAGTTGTCTTTCTTCGCCTCATCTTCCTCGGATGGCAATGTTCCGTTTGTGGAGCATACTAGTATTCCATATGAGAGTGTGGGTGCTGGACTTTTTAAAGATCCTGCCCTTATGGGCGTTTTTTCACTCCCACCTCCCAATGTTGCCTCTGTTAATATGATTTCTATCAATCCTGATCCTTGGGTGATTCCCCCCATCGATCAGGTAGATTCATGGGGTGAGGTTATGTTGTTGATCCCTGCTAAGCTCAACTATGTTGAAATCGTTTCAGCTTCGGTTTCATCTTCCGATTATGCTCCTTTGAGCAAATCTCTCGACACGTATGTGAAATCCCCCTGGCTTGGAGACATTGTTTCTTCAGATCCGTTACAAGAGACTTTGCCTTCCGATGAAGCAATTCTTGAGACTATGTCTTTTGAGGATCCTCCTTAGCTCGATCTCACCATCGTTCCTCATTTCTCCCAAGCCATGGGGCCATGACTACATGTCTAGGTAAGTTTTCTTCCAGTATTCCTTCTCAGCTACTTCAGAGGCCTATCCTGATTCATGAGGTTTTTTCTGAGGGAAATATGGGGAATATTACGCAAAACATGCCCATCGCCATCTCTGCTAAACTGGGGATTATTGAAAATATTCACATTGGAATTACTTGTTCTCCATAGGAGATCTAGCTTTACACCGACCTTTTCTGTGAGTTATGTGATGTGTTCGCATGGTCATATGAAGAAATGCCTAGTATTGATCCAAGTATTATGGTACATGAGATACCTACATACCCTGGTGCAAAGCCAGTTCGATAATGTTTACACCTTGTGCACCCGAGAAAAGCCACGGCCATCAAAGGTGAAGTTGAAAATATTCTCAAGGTAGGGTTTATTTATCCTATCCCATTGACCAGACTGGGTATCTAACATTGTCCCTAAGACCAAAAAGCAGGGCACTAGGGTTTGTGTTGATTATCGTGACATCAATCGCGCATGTCTAAAAGATAACTATCCTACTCCCTTCATTGACCAGCTTATTGATGATTATGCTGGGAGTGAGATATTCTCTTTTATGGATGGCTTTTATAGTTACAACCATATCAATATTTCACTTGCCGATCAACACAAAACTGCCTTCATCTACCTGTGGGGTACTTTTGCTTACATAAAGCTCCCTTTCAACCTGAAAAATTCCAATGCCACTTTCCTGCGAGCAATGTCCTATGCTTTTCATGACATCTGCCACATTTTTCAGCCATATCCGGATGATCTTCTGGCTCATTCAGCTAAATGCTCTAACCATCTGAACCACCTCCGCCAGATTTTTCTTCGCTGTAGACATTACCGTATTCGTCTCAATCCACATAAGTGTGTCTTTTGTGTCGAATCCAGTAGACTCCTTGGGTTTTTCATTTCTAAAGAGGGAATTCATCTCAATACCCTCAAGGTCAAAGCTATACTAAATCTCTTGCCTCCTGCTTCTTTGCATCAGTTGCATAGTTTGTAGGGAAAGGCCAATTTCCTACGTCGTTTCATCCCTAACTACGTTGAGACTGCTAAAGGTTACACGGGTCTCCTTAAGCATGACACTCCATTTATTTGGGATGAAATCGCCCAAAGGTCATTCGAGCAACTCAAGACACTTCTTGTTTCTACTCCTTTGTTGCATCCACCCAACTATCATCGTGACTATTCACTTTATCTAGTTGCTGCTGATAGTACTATTGGTATGGTTTTGGTTCAAGACAACAATGACGGTTCTGAGCACATTATTAGTTATCTTAGCTACAACCTTCTCGACACCGAGACTTGTTATGCTTATGTCAAGAACCTCGCTTTGGAAGCTGCCCAAGTTGTCCAACGCTTTCGTAATTATATTTTGTTGCGTACGACAACCGTGATTTCAGATTGCAACCTAATGACATACATTTTTTCACGTCAATTTTTGGGGGACAAGTACTCAAAATGGATTGTTATCCTTCAAGAGTTTGATTTGGAGTTTACTACTGCTAAGTCTAAAAAGTCACTGGTCTTCACTGAGTTGATTTGCTCATTACCATCTGCTTCCTCTCCCTCTCGGATAGAGGACTACATTCTGAACAACACCCTTTTCTTGATCAGTACCCTCGTTCCTTGGTACAGTGAAATTATTGTCTACCTCCAGACGTCTTCCTTCCATCCCAATTTGTCTAAGGATGCTCGGCAACGCATTCGTCACCATTCTCAGCCTTATCATATTGTTGGAGACACTTTATATCGTCTCGACATTGATTCAGTTCTGTCGTTGTCTGGATTACAAAAAGATTCAGCTCACAAACTATCCTACTCTCTCTGCAATCCCTCTGCTGCTCATAGACAGTCAACGACCTCTCTCAAACCTTCTCCTCTACCCTCCAAGCCTCCTATTTCTTTGTGCAATTTTTCCTGGGGTCCAGTGCAACCACTTGTGTGAATTGGCTTCTTCACACACTCACTAACTTCTGATCCAACTGCGTAATCTTGAAGGAGATAAATCCTTCTCCTTGGATGAGCTTCCTTTATAGGAAAAATCCATCCAACTAATAGTATATTGTCCCTCCTCTGATCTCAACTGGGTCTCTGTCTAAACTAACATGCATGAGTTATTCATGAGAGAATATTTAGTTATCTGAAGTGCAGCAGTTATATGCAAGCATGCATTAACTAACTGAACTCACATTAATTTAAACAAACTGTAAAATCAATCTAACTGGACTTGAATCAAAATCCAACTAATTACAACTCAAATTAGAACTCATCCTTATCTCTTTAATTGATGGATAAATTCCTCAATTAGTGGAGAAACTGTTGCATGTCCTCACATAGACTTCATGTTTGATTTTTCACAACTAATTAACTCATGGTGAATTAATTAATTTATTTTCAAACATTTGTTAAGTTCAAATTTGAATTTTACTTCTGATTTTAGTCCAGGGACTAACTAAAATTGGAATCCATCCCGAACTACTAAAAATAGCAATGTTATTTTTTGCACTTACATTTTTCATTCCCTGTTGCTCAATCCAGCACTGGTACCCAAACTGCTATTTTTAGCACTTCTATTTTTATCATTTCTTGTTTCCATTTTCAATAGCAACTAGATTCATACCATTTCAACTTGTTTATGGTCTAGAAACTACCCTCCCGATTGAATGTGAAATCCATTCTTTTAAATTAGCTGTCGAATTGCTCCCAAATACTACTCTAGTGGAAGAACGTCTTCTTTATCTCGAACGGCTTTACGAGACTCGTTGACTTGCTTCCTTAGTCATCGAAGCACAGAAGAAGACAATGAAAACTCACTTCGATCAGACAGTCAACCCACTTTCCTTCACAAAGAGCAATTTAGTCTTGTTGTATGATCAAGCTAATGACAAGCTAGGGGCAGGCAAATTCAAACCCATGTGGAATGGGCCCTATATCGTCAAACGATTATTGTAAAAAGGGGCTTATGAGCTAATTGATTATGAAGGTAACCCTTTAGATAAGCCCCAGAATGGGCTTTATCTTAAGAAATACTATGCATGAGTCTTTTGTGCATTGTTGTGTACATAAGTGTGTTTTTCATTTTGTACATGTTTGGCTTGGTGTGTAAGCATTTGCCACTTATTGTGTCCTTTCTACTTCTTATGCAGATTTTTATCACACCTTATATCGGTTTCGCTGATGGTGCCTGTTGCAGTACCCATAATCTTTCCTCTGCAGCATGGGTGATCTACGATCCTCACAGTGAGTTAGTGGATCTTCAAGGTGTTTTTCTAGGGTGTACCACAAACAATGTCAATGAATATAGTGTCATCATCAAATTACTGGCTGCGGCTATTATCCTCAATATTCACGCATTGGTTGTGAATCTAGAATCCTAGCTTGTTTTTCTTTAACTTAACAGGCATTATTCTGTCAAAAATCCTCAAATTTTAAGGTTGTATTTACGTGTTTGCTTACTAGAAAGGAATTTTGATTATATCACATATCAACACATTCCTAGAAGACTAAATTCATTAACTGATGCATTAGTGAACCATGTGTTAGATAGACATTTGTGCAATTTATAAAAACCATAAACAAGCATTCAGACACAATAAGTAGATATGGTAAAGCATAGATAGGTATATATCATGTTTTTCACACCATGGCGCCCAAAATATATATATGTCCAAAAATATATGTGTGTTCAGTTACATCACGAGACACATGTCTCTTAAAATTTGAAGAAACAAAAACCTAGAAGTCTACTATGCATGATGCTTTTTGTAACAGACTACTGCCCGTACCATGCATCTAAGCAACCGGTGCATCCTATTCGACACCCCCACGGTATGTCGCTAGTACTGCTTGGGAATCTCCTCGAATCCTGCGTAGTCTTGGATTCCCTCAGTTAACCCCTCTAGGTTACGAGCTATCTCATCCTCGGCCTCTCCACCCAGAGGTGGTAAGTCAATCTCCCTGTCAACCCTCCGAGAGATAGGAGATAGACCTACGAGTCTCTCAGGTCCCACATCTGCAAAGATTGAACATACTTATTAGGACATATATATTTAAAAAACCCAAAAACAAAAAATACAAAAGCTTTGTCAGTCAAACTGAGTATTTTACCTCTCTCCTCCCACTGTTCGCTAGGAGGAAGCAACATGTCTGAATTTCCCCTGAATTCCATCCCAGCATATAGCCAATCCTCAACTATAACTTGTTGGTAGTTCATCCACTCAACAAATTCTGGACCCCATGATACAAGCTGGCCACCACCTCCTTGTGGCATCACGAGAGCCCAACAAGTAATTCGTGTCTGTCATGGTCCTGGCCATCCTACTGTTGCATCCTATCTTTAGAGGATTGGTACTTGTTCCAGCATGAGCGGTACTAAGATTGAATTGTAACCAAACCATTTTTCCTCACCCTGATGACACTTGGTCAATTGTCTCTTCATATTGAGAGACATGGCCTCCGCCCAGTTAAACATGGTAGGATTCAAGTAGTCTTGGGCTAAGCATAGTTGAGTCTTGGTTGCCTCATGCTGGGCTTGGGAGCCAACTTCTCTAGTAATGTTGAATAGCAATACCCATAGTGATAAATCACTAACAGTGGTAATCTTTAGCTCTCCACTTGTTGATAATTTCCATGTTCCTGGGGAGCACACTCTTGCAATAAGTGTGTCCAAAGAGTCTTCGGTAACCCAAGTTCCCACCATGCGGGGCATCTCTCCTCTCCTTGACAACCCAGTCAAAAAGTAGATATCCATGGCATCAAACTCAATTTCTTGCCCGTGGATTATGAATTTTCATTCTGTTGGATTCCATGCTCAGATCAAGTACTCTAAGAGATCCATTTTTTCTCTCAGAAGTGGTGTCAGGAAGAATTTTAACAACCCACATTTTCGCAGGATGTTCAGAAAATGAGGATCCACCATTCGCATCACATCATCATTGTCATGAGTATGTTCTTGCCATACAAAAGCCATTTCTTGTCCTTGCATGCACAAACATACCTTTGTCAAATGCCATCCATCAATTTTCATCCATGTCAAATGCCATCCATCAATTTGCATTTGTTGAAACTGCTTATAAATGGAAAAATTTTGGTTCCGGCGCCCGTCGCTGCTGTTTTTAAAACAGTTGCGATGAGCCAATTTTCACAGCGTAAAAAATTTCGGGTCGTTGCAAGTGTACATCAATCTCTTGTGACGATCCCGTTTTTGCATAGTGTAAATTTCTCGATCGTTGCAATCCCGAGAGGGAAACTTGCGATGACCGAGACGAATTTTTAATCCAAAAAATCCCTCTAAACTATGGTTCAAAACATGAAATTGGATCTTATTTCGGCATAAAAACATAGGTAATTCTATGGCATTTACCTGGAAGTAGCGCAAAGAGCACTGGATCCCTGAACGTCATGGAATCGGTCGCCAAATTTCACAAGGTATGCAATGTTAGAAGTTTTTTTTCACCATAGTAAAAACACAAGTGAATTGATTTTTTACCATAGAGTTCCTTTTATAAAAAAAATTTCAAAACTTAGGGTTTTCATTAGGGTTTTGAATTAGGGTTTTTACCTATATTTGCGTATTTTTGTGAGACAGATCTTATGCTTGAGTTTTCATGTGCAACGACAAGTGTTTCGTGTAGAAATTCCCACTGTAGATCAACAAATTATGCAATATACTAAAACATAATACAAGATCTACTTCTACAACACTTTGCGAAAGCTTAATTGAATTGAGCAAGATCAAGAGAACACATATAGCTGAGAATGAGAAATCAATCACACATAATACATAAGAAATAATTCGGGGAAAGCCTTGGCCTAAAACCCCAATCTTTGTATTATCATACAAATGGAAAATAGTCACATAATTACACAAAGCCTTATCTTGGAAGCCAACCAGCTCTCAGTATAATCCCTCTGCTACTCATAGAAAGTCAAAGGCCTCTCACAAACTTTCTCCTCTACCCTCCAAGCCTCCTATTTCCTTGCGCAATTTTTTTTGGGGTCCAGTGCTTCCACACATGTGAATTCCCACCTCACACTACTCACTTGGCCCAGTAGTAACTGTGCAATCATGAAGGAGATGAATCTTTTTACATAGATGAGTTTCCTTTATAGGAAAAATCCATCCAACTGATAGTACATTTTCCCTCCCCTGATCTCAACTAGGTCTCTGTCTGAACTGACATGCATGAGTTATTTATGAGAGAATATTCAGTTATCTGAAGTGCAGTAGTTACATACATGCAAGCAATAACTAACCGAACTCGCAATTAATTCAACAAACTATTTGAATTAATCTAACTAGACTTGACTCAGTTAACTGAGCCAACTAATTACAACTCAATATTACAACTCATCCTTATCTCTTTAACTTATGGATAAATTCATCAATTAATGGAGAAATTGTTGCATGTCCCCACATAGACTTCATGTTTGATTTTCCTTAACTAATTAACTCAAGATGAATTAATTAATTATTTTATAAACAACTGCTAAGATCAAATTCAAATTTTACTTCACTATTTTAGTTCAGGGACTAACTAAAATAGGAATCTATCCCAAACTGCTAAAAATATCAATGTTATTTTTAGCACTTCCATTTTCCATTCCTTGTTGGTCAGTCCAGCACTAGTACCTGAACTGTTATTTATAGCAGTGCTATTTTTAGCACTTCTATTTTTAGCATTTGTTGTTTCCATTTTCAACACTCCCTCTCAACAAGAAAGGCTTCAACTCGAACCCGATCCTAAACCTTTGGAATGTTCTGCATGCAACACTTCTTCCAAGTGTGGACGCTCCAGCAACTCTAGTAACAAAAAAACTCCCAACTGACCTCTCTATTGGGCTAGAATCATACTCTGATGTTGAAGCTCCCTCTGCCACTAACAAGTGCTCCCTCTCTAACCTCTGATCTGCAACAACATCTCCATGCATCTCGCACCATTGCACACCCCTCTATGTCATCCTGCACTGGTGCAACACTCCTGTGCCTCTCGTGTTGTTGTAGCTTGCTAGCTCTACACAGTCTTGGGACTCCTACACTGTAGCTCTCTCTGTTGCTCCATCTGCATTTGTCTCTACCCACTCAGCCAGTCCTTCTACTCCTCATCAGGGCTCCCGTAGCAAGGTCTAATTAAAGAGGTTGGGTACTTTAATGATCTTGCCCCTTTTCCAGCCTTCTTGGGACTGTCACTCCACATCACCCCACCTCCAACCTAGAGGTATTAATGCATGTGATCCCTCTACCCACTTGGCTTGAAATTTACCCCTACTGGAGGTCTCTGCATGAGTAGATGTATCTACTCGATCTCCTTTCAGCTTCTCTAATTGTGGCTGCTCCACAACCTCCTGAAGCTGCTTCACCAATTGTGGCTCCTCCACAATTATCAGAGACTTCTTCTGGCACTGCATGTTCAGAGGTAAGCTATTCTCCCTCTCAACCACCAAGTCTCCATCAGTTGCCTTGCTCCTCAAGGCTTTGCATGCATCTTGAACCTCAAGAGCATATAGGTTCTTGACTCGTGAACCAATCTGCTTCACCTATCTTGTCGTGATGTGTCGAAGGAAAACATTTCCCTTACTGAAGACTACATCATAGCCCTTGTCTTCCAGCATGGCGATCAACACCAAAATTTTCGTCAGTCCTGGTATATAATTGACATCGGTCAAGGTAATGCGAGCTCCATGCTCCCTCTGAAAATCAATTGTGCCTACACCTGAGACACTATACTTTTCATCATTACCCATCGCAATCTGCATCTAGAGATCCTTCTCCTCCAAGGCACTGAACAAACTCTTATCGTCAGTCATGTGGAAAGAAGCTCCACTATCAGGAAACCAACCACTTCCCACCATGGATGAAACCATGGATGCAAAAAGTGTGAAATCCAACTCGAACTGTGAGGCTAGTGCCTCACCTTTTGATCCTTCCACAGATCCATTGTTGCATTTCCTCAATGGACAATTTGTAGAAAAATGGCCTACTTCATGACAACGAAAGCATCACACTTTCAATTTGTCAAACTTCTTCCCACCATGGGAACAACTCGATTTGGGATGAGAATCCTTCTCCTTCCCTTTCTTTGCCTCACTCTCTAAGGCACAAATTTTTTCATCCTCCTTGGATGAAGAAGATCCATCTCTGGTGCTTCTTCTAATTTCCTCCTGCATCAGATCCGACCAAAGTTGTTCCTAATCTGGCATTTTTTTCTCCTCCATTAACCGAGACTTGGTAGCTATGCCAGCTCTTAGGAATATCTAGGAGTGCAAGACTCACCATGTCATCATCAGGGTTGTGATCCCTACACTTCCAAACTCATCCCTGCAAGTGGTGAGCTTGTTCAGATATGTAGAGATCGTGTCGCCCTTTTCACACTTGATCATACGAAGCTTGTCTTTCAGCACCAGCTTCTTCTAATCTTTGTTGTTCTGATATAGATCTTTCAATGTTTTCCACATCGAAAATGGTGTCTCCTTCCCATGGAGGCTCAAGACAATGTCACCTCGAACTCCCTGCAGGAGGATTCTCCTTGCTCTAGCCACACATTTCTTCCATTCTGCTAGTTGAGTAGCATCAGTTGCCTTGGGGACTTCTTGATCAATGAATTCATTTAGACCGTTATCCTCTAATACTGCCTCCATGTGATCCTTCTAGGCTATATAATTCAAGCTTCCATCAAGGGCATACTCGAGTCTTAAACCACTCAATGCCATAGGTGAAATTGAGATGTGTTAAGAACTCGATTTCTATATTCAGGAGCCACAAACTTCGAACTTCTCCTTCTTGTATATTTTTCTTCACCTTGATCACCTTTGCTCCGATACCATGTAGAAATTCCCACTGTAGATCAACATATTATGCAATATACTAAAACACAATACAAGATCTACTTCTACAACACTTTGCGGAAGCTTAATCAAATTGAGCAAGATCAAGAGAACACATACAGCTGAGAATGAGAAATCAATCACACATAACACAAAAGAAATAACCCGGGGAAAGCCTCAGCCTAAAACCCCAATCTCTCTATTATCATACAAGTGGAAAATAGTCATAGGATTACACAAAGTCTTAGCTTGAAAGCCAAACAGCTCTAAGTATAATCCCTATGCTACTCATAGATAGTCAAAGGCCTCTCACAAACCTTCTCCTCTACCCTCCAAGCCTCCTATTTCCTTGCGCAATTTTTCTTGGGGTCCAGTGCTTCCACACATGTGAATTCCCACCTCACGCTGCTCACTTGGCCCAGTAGTAACTGCACAATCCTGAAGGATATGAATCCTTCTGCATAGATGAGTTTCCCTTATAGGAAAAATCCATCCAACTAATAGTACATTGTCCCTCCTCTGATCTCAACTGGGTCTCTATCTGAACTGACATGCATGAGTTATTTATGAGAGAATATTCAGTTATCTGAAGTGCAGCAGTTACATGCATGCAAGCATTAACTAACTAAACTCACAATTAATTCAACAAATTGTTTGAATTAATATAACTAGACTTGACTCAGTTAACTGAGCCAACTAATTACAACTCATCCTTATCTCTTTAACTGATGGATAAATTCCTCAATTAATGGAGAAACTGTTGCATGTCCCTAGATAGACTTCATGTTTGATTTTCCTTAACTAATTAACTTAAGATGAATTAATTATTTTACAAATAGCTATTAAGATCAAATTTGAATTTTACTTCACTATCTTAGTTCAGGGACTAACTAAAATAGGAATCTATCCCGAACTGCTAAAAATAGCAATGTTATTTTTAGCACTTCCATTTTTCATTCCTTGTTGGTCAGTCCAACATTTGTACCTGAACTACTATTTATAGCAGTGCTATTTTTATCACTTCTATTTTTAGCATTTCTTGTTGCCATTTTCAACATTTCGAACACTAGCAATGATTGATCCATGAATTATATACTCAGTAAATACCAAAAGGTCCTTTCTGAGTCAACTTTAAGCTCTTTTCTGACTCTTGAAACGTGAAAAGATTGTCGAGCCCTTGTTGTTTTGAGCTCATTGATGGTTGCAAAACGTCGTGTATCCAGTAATTTTTTAACTTTTTCAGGCTAGAGGCACTATTTACGAAAATTACTCCTTGACTGAAATGGTCAAGCGATTCTCTCAAGTATCGTTTTCTACCTTTTCGAGCTCGAGAGACACAAACTTATGAAAAGGGCCCATCTGGAGTTTTCTTTTCATTGTCTTTTTCAAACTCTCTAAATATGAAAAAGACTCCGATTTTTACCTATGTCGGACTCGTTAAACCCTGACGACATTGGACTCGTCGCCATGATGAGACCCAAGCTTCTCCTCCCTACAACTCGTTAAAATTTCATTGGGTTGGAATTGTCCAAAGCACAAACAAGCATATGCTATCCCCTTCAAGCTTGTGTTTCAAAAATAATTAGGGTACTCACCAGCAATGGTAGAGGAAAATTTGGAAATATTTTGTTGGTTACCTATGGCAGCTTTGTTGCTCTTGAACATTGACACTTTTTGCTTCTCACCGGGTTTGGGATATCCTTACTTTGTCATTGGCCTTCCAAGATTTGGGTTCTTCATTTTGCCTCATTCCATTCGATCCCTGTTGTCTTCGGATGACCTTCAATCCCTTGGTATCAAAATGTTGCTGCATTCCAGAGTCGTGTCGCCAATATGTTCAAGAGATTAATCCTTCTGCAGTTTGCACCCTTACATCCTCCTCTGGTTCTCTATTTCATCCATCTTCATCTTGTTCCTTTGTCTCACGTCATTGATGTGGGAAACATTATGGCCCTCCTGCAATGGGTCACTTCCTGTTGACATCAACTCATTATCCAAGAAGTTGATCTGGAGACTCCTTTCAGGTACCTTGGAGCTTGCATGCCTCAATGGCAAGTTCTTCGCATTCGATGACAAGCTTGCATCATTGGCCTTAGATCGGGTGATTTCACAAGTGTTCGACTCCAGATCTTTGTGGATTGTACTAGCAGTACCTTGAGAACCATTGACATTACTGGTGGCCTCTCTCGTGCTTGTTAATGGTTCACATCATTGGTCAGTAATCAAGCAATTTTCTAGTATGCTCAACCAACACATTTATTCGCATAGTAGAAATTGTACGATGGATAGGTCGGGATTCAAGACCCTGGACTCAGATTACATAAGTCCAGGTTACGTGGATTATTTATACATGACTCTTTCAATTGGATGGCTATGACCATACCCGAGTCTTTCTAGATGGCTACGACCATACCTGTGTTTTCATATGGTCTTTTCGACTGGATGGTTGCGTCCATACCTCAGACTAGTTCTATTTGTATTTTGGATGGTTGCACCCATACCTCTACTACATGTACTCCTTTCACTATCAAAGATAGCAGTTGTTCTTGCGTCTGCAGGTTCTTCGCAATGGTGTTCTGGTTCAATTATGGTTTCGTAAAGCATTTCACCCCTCCCACTCTCTCGGCCTTAATGCTTTAGGTGGCATCTTGTCATGCGGAAAGAGTTATTTTTGCTGACAAAACTAACCTCCCTAGGAGTCTAAGACTCTCTAGTGACAAACAAGACAATTAAGAGCAATCCTTCTCTAAACATACATTATTCTATGAGAAACCAAGTGTTTTTCGATCTTACCTCAAGTCCAACGCTCGTTGTAGCAGTCCAGCCTCGCTGATCCGGATGAGCTCCTCCTTCACTTTGAAACCTGCATACACTAACAATCAAACGATTACATAACACCTGAATATTCCATAAAACAAAGCATATTCAACATATAGACCAAGGAGTATATGAAACAATTCATTACCAACAAATCATTGAGAAGAATGGACTTATTTGTATTAAGGAAACAAAAAAGAAACCATTACAACCTGAGCCTTGGTGTTGTGCAAGTTCCTCCCAGGGTCCAGCAAGAGTTTTCCTCTACTTTGACAAGCTCACCCACTTCCAAATGAACAAGAAAGGATCTTGGTAATCTCTCCTCACAAGTTTACAATGGAAGTCCTAATTCCAGCAGCATCTACCCTTTGGAATGTTCAGCTTTCAACCTCCCCTCCTCTGGCCCAAGGCCTGTATTTATAGTGTTCTAGAGGAAGTTATTCAGTTCCAACATCATTGGGATACTCCCTCTTTTGGATGGGGTAGATCCTCTCTTGATGGGATAAGTTCCTCTATCATAGGGATGCATGAACCATCTGGAGGCGCTCAATACACGTCAAACACTCT
>APFE031240478.1:12901-27354 GCA_000404065.3 Pinus taeda | reverse complement strand
CTTTTCTCTGCATAAAATTCCGTGAACTTTTCTCCACATGAAATAAACTTTTATAAACTTTTCTCTGCATAAAATTTCGTGAACTTTTCTCCTTCGTACTTCTTAATTCTCATCATATTGCAAACCATGCCATGGGTGTTTCCATCAAGTACAACATCTGTAACATATAACCATACCAGAAACATAATGCCAACATGTGTTTGTTTTGATTTTTACAAATTTTTAACTAGGAAAAGTTTACACTCGTGCATATAACTATAAAGAACGAGACAGGGGCCAATTCAATACATAATTTTCCAATGAATCAACTAATGCATTAGATTCTCTAGGAATGGGTTCATAAGTAATAAACTCAAATTGAAGTTCCAAAAGTTGTACCCTTAAAGAGTAACGTAACAATATTGAATTTTGAATGTGATATTGATTAGTCAATTGCATAAAAACTAGCTGAGAGTCTAACCTAACCACCAGATTGGAGATGTCCTGAGATGAGGCTTCAGTAAGGAGTTCAATAACGGACGTGTACTAAGCAATATTGTTCGTGGCAGAACCAAGAAAAGCTCCCCCATAACTAAGTAGTTCTAACTCAGGTGTATATAGAACCCAAGTAGCTGATGAAATGTGTCATGTGCGATGACCAGCACCATCCACATATCCGATGTATGGTAGTGGTGACGAAGACATCTGTGCAACGAGAGACGTGTATGAGACAAATACGCATTAAAAGCCAAAAAAATCCGAACACACAAAAAGAAGAAAAACTTATATACATAAAATTACAAAGCAAATTCCCAATAGAACATTGGGCAAAATACTTTTTAGATAGAGCCCGTTGCGGGGCTTGGCGAATGGAATTCCATCGCAGTCCTGAAGTTCATAGGCAGCTTTTTAAAGGACATTAGTAATGATATATGGACCGACACGTAATGGTTGAACGGTTCTTGCCCCCAAGAGATCATGCTTCTGATCGTAAAGTAAAATGAGGTCGCCCTCTTGGTAAGATCGAGGCTTGACATATTTGTCATATTGGTCTTTGACTCTATGCTTATGGGCTTCGAGAGCTAGTGTGGCATCCCAACAAGTCTTATCTAGTTTATTTAGTGACAACAAGCACTCTTCTTCAACAGTAGTGCTGGCCAAGAGTTCAACAGCTAATTTGAGGGAGGGAATCTAGCACTCGATAAGAAGAACTGCTTCCAAGTCGTAGGCAAGTTGAAATGGTGTAAAGCTTGTAGAAATTTCATAAATCTTGGTCTCATGCTTGACAATAGAAGAGTCTACACCGAGCATTTCCTCGTAATACCAAGGGAAAACATCGCAGAAGTCCTTAAAAGGGTATTTGAAGCTTGCAATTTCCTCGGGATTGCAGTTAGCTCCAATCTGAATGTTTTCCGTGATGCCTATTTTGACCGAGATATCAATGAACATAGTTTTTTAAAGGTTTCCCAAGTTCCCTTCTAAATCCTCAATTTGGACAGTTGTATAAATCGAGGGAACAATCTCAGGTGTGTCAAAAGTTAGGATTTTTACAGGTGTTGAGTTTGAATCAGATATTGAAGAGCAATGATGAGAAGTTTCCCAAGGTCACTCCTCTAAAGACATGATCTCTCGAATAGCCTCATTCATAGGAAGGACTTCATTGAGGAGATCATTAGAAGGAGATGTGATGTGAGAGGAAGAGGTACCATTGGTCATAACCAAAGCAGCGGAAGAATCGGAAGCAGATTGAATGGCTTGATAAGACAATTCGGTTGGTGAAAGCAGCATTTGTTCTCCATAAGGGTCAATCTCTAAAGGGGGTGGGAGGATCCAGGGATTGGTTGGGTCATGAGGAATGGTGGAGACCATAGAAACCATATGTGGAATGTCAGGCAGAGGGAGAGGAAAGCAACCCAGCAGGGAGGAACCCTTCAAAAGACCGATACCAACACTGACATAAGAATCAACTATGCCACCCACTAAGGGCACAATGACACTAGGAAACGGGGAGTAATCTGGGGTATAGAAGGACAACTCGTACATTGTGACTACTTTCCCATCCAATGAGAAGGTGATGAGTCAGAATACCAAAGAAACAATGGCAGTTATGGCATAAGTCCAATTGTGGCCCAAAATAATATTATAGTCGAGATGGTGATCTACGACTTCAATATCCACTGTTAACATTTTCCCACTTAGAGTGATGGGGTAGCCGGAAAGGTATCCTTTCAGGATGAAAGTGTGGCCATCAAATTATTTAAGGGAATTCAATGGTGAAGTAAGGGTGGGACATGTCAAAAATTGCTAGTAAGGAATCCTGAGGATCAACTCCACCAATGGCTGAAAGCAAATATTTCTGTTGTGTTGGATAGGTTTGCAATACTTTGAGAGCAGACATGGTTGATGATTCTTGCACCAAATCTTCTAAAATACAATAGTTTTGGGTAACACGTGTAGAGGTATTGTGTGTCATGCGATGAAGTTCCCCCTTGGGGGCCAGGATCACAAGGTCAACGATAATATGAAGATTGTTTAGCGGCTGTGGATTTGAACTCGAGGTAGTGTTCGAAGTGTCAATGGCTAGAGTTCCATAATTTTTGGCTCGTGTTTGATGATTAATTGTTTCAAAGGTGTAAGTAGTTAACGATCCTTCATCAAAGGGAGGAGGATGTGAACCGTCGTTTCTGCCTTGTGGGTGTTCTAGTGGGTTTTGAAATAAGATGTTTCTCCTGCTAAGCAGGAAAATGGTTTCATAGGACCGTTGGGGTCTAGCTAGTGTCCTTTTGAGCAAGAATATATGTGCATTCTTGAATACAAGGGAATTTTTTAGTCATGTGCTCCTTCGCCCAGATTTTGCAAGGGAAATTAACAATTTTTTCTTTCCCACTATCATATTTGACGGGAGCTTTTTGTTTTTGGTTGTTCAAAGTAGTAGGTTGATCTTCAGAATGAGAGCTATTTTTATTATTCTTCTTGTTCTTTCCACTAGGTTTTTGTGTATACTGCACAGTTTATTGCAGCGATTGAAGGGAAGTCAATTAGCTAGAAGGAGCAGTATCGACAGATGACTTGACAACGTGCCCACTGAGTTATTTTACAACAGCCCTAGAGGTAGCACTGACAATACCGCCAGTGTGCACACCGGGTTGTTAAGAAATAGGAGCATTAGAAGTTCAGGGTGCATAGGGGATGACAACGTTTAGTGGTCTATATTGAGAGTAAATCAAATATAAATTCTAGGCACAATGAATGGATTGGTCTTTTGTGATCAATCATATAAGGTGGCAGTCCATAAGGGATATTAAGCCAAGGGGGTTTGGTTTCCCCCAGGATAAAAAGTGCCTCATTAACTTAATTGAGGTTGAGGAAGTGTTTCCTAAATGGATGGAGAAGGACCGGGTTGAGGGACCCCACTAGCCATATACTTGGAAATGGGCACCTGAATGAGATTAGAATAATGTCCACTTTGAGGAAGTAAGTTGATCAATGACGAACCAGGTTTTCCTATAGGATGAGGCGGAATAGTAATGCCCCGGATCGGTATATGCATGTTGGAAATAATGCCCCTAGTCATCTGAGCCTGGGAGTTTGAACTTAGCAAAGGGTTCCAACCAAAATGGTTACTGAATGTAGATGTGCTAACAACGCTACTAGGAGCGATAACCAGAGGTCCATGAGCTAACACAAAAGGGGCAGAAACCGGGATATATTGGATTCCACTCATAGCAGGTGTAACTAGGTTGCTTGGTCTAGGCATAACCTAAGTAGAAAGGTAACCAGCCAACTGTATACTACTAACTATAGGTGGGGGAAGTAATGGTGGAGAAAAATTGTCCACAAAGGACCATGGCTCATTAGTCACTAGAGGAAAATTGGATGTGGGTACTGACGAAGACATGACAGGTACAGGTGCTACCTGAACCAACACTGGTCCAAGAGGATTGGTGAGGGGAGGATTGTAAGGAGGTACTACTCCTTCGTTAAACAAGTCCTCAAGAAGTATAGCTTCTTGGGAAGCGTTATGTGATTTAGTGTTAGACACTGGAGAACACTGGAGATTGGTTTCCCAAAGAGGGAAAATCTAGATCACCAAGGCTCGACAGATCATCTAGGGTCAGTGGAGGAAGACCTCGATGTCACCTAGATTGATCACAAGGGTCGTATGTAGCCACGGTGACAGCTATATTTTATCAAAAAAAATTTGAAGTGATATTTACTATAGTCTCGGTGATAACAAACCAGCACCTAAAAATTAAAAAATACTCTAAAATTCAATCAACAAGTAGCCAAGGGATATAAATTTGTTTGATAACCACCACTTTCTAGAGATGAAACCCAGTATCAAGTGGCTAAAAGAGAAATTCGGCCAAATGTACAGTTACGATTACTCCTAAGCTTCGCTTGAACCTTAGATTTAGGGGCCAAGTACTCTCATGAAGAGGATCACCCTCCCAAAAACCAAAGACAGAGTAGGTTCATCTGTTTAGGTACTAGGGAATCCCACCCAGTTACCTTATGTCCGTCCCTAAAAAATTTGGCCACTAAGGTTAGCTCAAATCAGAGACACCACTGGGGGGGACATGGTCGTAGAAAATACAATGTGTGGGAAGGATACCTGAGTCCTCGACTCAGCTTCGATATCCCCGAGGGGATCCCATGTACACAGAATACCCAATCGAAATGAAATTGAAGGCAGGTTACCTTCTCTCATGCTCCAACATTGTCTTGCATCTAACTCCTTTGTAAGGGAAGCGGTCTCGGATGATATGAGTACAGCAGGATTTTACTCTCTTTAATAACACTAGTCTCATTTTTTTAGTCTTGGATAGTTTACTCACCACTTCCTAACCCAATATCCTAGCCTAGACTAATATGTATGTATGCTACAAAAAGAGTTTCTAATTACTTTTATTAATCATTGATTTTATGTAAACTTGTATTAAAGTCTTCGGAGGGGTGTTGACAAATGGAGTTCAGTGTGACTCTGACACAAACCATGCAAGAAAAATTCTTTCAAATTTTAATTTGATGAAAAAGAGCTCTTACAAGGAGAGGTTATCTATACATCATTTCAGAACCATGCATCCAAATGCAGTAAACACATGCACAAAGTGCAAACATACAATTCTCTCTAACAACTAACCCAATATATACAGAATCAAACCAGCTATAACAAAAAACTAAACAAAAATTTTATTTTCTTTTTTTTTTTTGAAAAATAAATGCACTTAATTTATTTTCCTAAAAAGAAAAATGATCATAGAAGCAGCCAACCAAACACAGTGCACAGTTGCAAGTCCCCAGAACAAACTACAAGCAACCTCTCAACCCAGGAATCCACAAAATAGGGTCGATGTCAAAATATTGACCGAATAATGCTTCTGAGAAGAGGAAGCATATCATTAATAGCAGGACTAATGCTTTGTCCAAGATCCTAGGGAGCGTTATAACTTAGTAGATTGCAAAACTAGGGTGTGTTACAGAGATAGAGGTTTTAAAAAGGGTCAGTCAAGGTCTAATCAGAGGCTAGGCACAACAAAGGAGGTTCAGAAGCATCCTGAGTGGTCAAAATGGGAACCAAGAAGAACAAGAAGGAATGGAAAGAAAGAGAGATCCGAGAACTGAAATATCAAAATCGAGAACTAAGTATTAGTCCCCAGTGGAGTCATCACTTCTACTATAGGGATTAATGCACGCGTAGTTGCAGATGAAATACCCTCTCGGGTCTTCTCGAGACCTAAGGCATACTATTTAAGATTAGCTACAATTGTCACAAACAAACACATGTATATTCATATTAATCCATGATTGACAAAGAAAAAGGAGAGAGATTACCTCAGCCTTTGGAGTAGTCTTGTTGCAGAACTCATTGTGGCAAAGTGGAAGACCTCTCCACCAGCTCCTAGATCATAACCTGCACATAAATAAGACAAAGCGTAATCTCCACAGCATATAAGCCTTGATAATCAAAACATCAATATATAAGAGAATATAAGATAGCATGCATCTAAGCTACTTATTAATCACGGAATAAAACCAACATGTAAAGGAATACAATATCGACACCATCAAGTACACAATGCAGAAACAGATCTATATTATTAGATAGAAGAAGAATGATTGCAACCATCTTGGCTATATCAAGCCTCCTCTAGTCCTTAAGCTCCACTCTCTCTCTCTCTCTCAAATTCTTGGTAGCATAACAATACTTAAGCTCTTGCAAACTTTCGACAACCATTCGACCTTTGTTACAATGACCGAGCCTCCAATTTATAGATGGAGAGAGGCTCAATTTTTCCAATTCTTTTCTGAGTTCCAATGAGTCAAAAGCTTGGACGTTGCCTCGCTTTATTGCTCTTTCCCTTCCCATGAGACTTCGTTAGGAAAAGAAATGTCCTTAGTTAGGCCTAAGGCGAATGTTTCTTGCTTTTCGAGCTGGTATTTGAGTGAAAAGCGGAGTGTCATTCAGTCAACTCACGCTTTGACCTACGAAATCTCATAAATATCTAGTAACAATGCCCTTTAGGCAAAACAAATTGTTAACCTAGGGATTAACACTTTTGGCTAAGAACTAGGAAGTGTTATAACTCTTTTTGTTTTTTTCTGGGGTGCGTTACCCAAGAAAATAGGCATGTAACTTAGGTATATCTTCCAGCCAATGTGTCTTTCTCCTCTGAGCTAATGAGGAGGTCATTTTGTTGTATAACAATAGGTGCTTGTGTGAAGCGAGCACTTAGGAGGTACCAAATAAATCATGAGGAAGATCGATTCAAATCATCGCTAGAGGTGGTCATGTGGTGCAGATCTCATTTAGGACTTGAGGGTTATAGATCTATAAGGCATGTGTGTAGGTTCTTTAGGAATGTTGAACTTGGCAATGTGAATAGATCCATTCATTAGTATTCTAATACTATAAAAGGAACAAGGGAGTTAGACTAAGTGTGGAGAAAAGACATGGGGGAAATATTTATCATCGGGACAAGAAAACTCGCACCTTTTTATGAGTTTTTCATTGGTGTTGATGGATGTAGACTTGATCACTATGAAAAACACAGGTACATAAAAGGATGGAAATATGTCCCTCCTCTTAATCCAAAGGGACCTCAACCAATTCTGATGTGGCCCATCGAGTCTCTAATATTGTAAGGGAAGGTA
Organism: Pinus taeda; assembly: GCA_000404065.3. Lineage (NCBI taxonomy): Eukaryota > Viridiplantae > Streptophyta > Pinopsida > Pinales > Pinaceae > Pinus > Pinus taeda. The sequence continues at coordinate 20,220 of APFE031240478.1, read as the reverse complement.
TGTGGCCCATCTATCATTAACATTTTCATCTATAAATTGAAATCTTGAACGTATTTAACTAATACATATTTTATATTTTGGTTGTAGGTGATGTTTCTACTGTTATCACCCCTAGAGGAAACAAATAGAATATGGCCTACTATTTGATGCGATACACAGGTGAAAATTTGGCTGGTGAGACCATATGAAGATGGACAATTCACATGCCAAATTGGTGACATGGTTGTGATGGACCATTTTTTTTTAAGGTTAGAAAAAAGACTAATCACATCATTTATAGATATTTTATGCCTTAATATATATATTTTCAATACAATCATCTTGTTGAAAATAACAACAAGAAATGTTAAAACTAACATCAAGAAAATTCTAATTTAATTTTCTCTTAATTAAAATAGGAATTAAATCGAAATTATATTCTCATAACAACTTGTAATAGTTAACTAAGTTAATTTGATTAGCTGGCTCAGTAAATTAAAGTTGGAAGCCTATCTAGATTCATGTAGAGTGATTCCTAAACTTTAGGGGTCCATGTTGAGTTCTTTTGAGTTGTAATTATTTAATTTAGTTTAACTGAGTTAAATTCAGTTAAACTAGTTCTAACTGTTGGAGGAACTAGTGAGAGGTCAAGTGAATTAAATTGGATTTAACTCATATGTAGTGATCAATCAGATAACTAATAATTCACTCAAAAATAACTCATGCATTTCAATTCAGAGGAAGACCCAGTTTAGATTAGAGTTAAAGGTAAGTATACTATCAGCTGTATAATAATCAAATTGTACATGTGGTGCATGCAGTCAGAAGAAGGCCTAAAAAAATCATTCATTAATTAGAGAAATTTCCTTTAAAAAGAAGAATCAAGGCACAATTTAATCATTTTTTTGATCAGCACAAGTTGGTGAGACCAAGCAATAGGAAGCACAAGTTTGTGCATGGAGTTTGTTAGCGCAAGGAAGTAGGGGCTTGGCAGGCAACAAAATTGGCCAAGTGTTGGCTTGAGCTGGTTTACGAAGTAGAGAGATAGATTGTACTTGAGAAAGAATTGTTCGGATCAAACAAGCATTGTATTTTCTTCTTAGATCTTCTTATTAATGTATATAGATAGTCAAGGTTTTGAGCAGTTTCTTTCCCCAAAAAAATATTGTGTTATGTGTGATTGAAATTCTTCCTGTTCTGCTTAGTATTTTCATCAATCAATTTTGGTTTCTCCTGATGAGTAGAGTAGATTCTTGTCTTATGTCTTAGCATACCACATAAGATGTTGAATCTAAAAGTAAAAATATGCATGGTATCGGAGCTGAAGACATTATAGAAGAGGATAATTCTAGTTTGTTGTAGGTTCATACTTCAAAGTCAGCAGTATGTCATTCTACGGTTTGAGACTTGAGTATGTCCTCAAGGTCAAATCGAATTACATAGCTTGGAAGGACAGGATGGGTATAGTGTTTGAAGACAACGGGCTGAAGGAATTCATAGATCATGATATTCTGAACCCTCCAACATCTGATGCTAAAGATTTGGCTGAATGGATAAGTGTGTGGCAATAGTGAGAAGGATTATCTTAGAAGGAGTTCGATATCACATTGTCTCGAATATCCATGGTAAGAAAACTCCATTTTCAATGTGGAAGGTATTGACGGTCCTGTTTCAAAATATCAGTGACCACAGGAAGCTGGCACTGAAGGAAAAACTCAGAATGATCTAGATGGAAAAGGGTAACTCTATTCTGAAGTACTTGACAAAGTTAACTCAATGTCTGGATGAGCTTGGAAGTGTCAGAATTATTGTTGTAAAAGATGAACTAGTGAGCCTATAATTTCTAGAACTTCCCAAGAGCCGGAATAGCTACCAAGACTTGGTTAATGGGAGGGAGAAGCTACTAGAGTGGGAGTGGTTGTGGTTCGACTTGGTACAAGAAGAGTTTCAGTGGAATACTAGAGATGGAACCTCATCCAAAGAAGTGGAAGAGGACTTTGCATTATTCAACAAAGAAAAGAAATCCAAGGGAAAGAAGTTTCAAGGATAGGAGAGCGGCAAGAAGAAGGAATTGTCGAACATCAAGTGTTTTAACTATCATGAGTATAGGCACTATACCAAGAGTTTCCCACAAAATAAAGCAACCAAGAAGGAGCCTATAGTAGCAGTAGCAAGTGAAGCTCTAGCTTCACAATTCAAACTTGATTTCACTCTCATTGCATGCATGCCCAACAATGTAATGGAAAGCATGTGATATCTTAACAACAGTGTTGCGTTCCATATGACAGGGAATAGAGATCTCTTCAATGACTTTGAGGAGAAAGACCTTAAGGAGAACATTGAGTTTGGAGATGATGGGAGGTATAGCATCGGTACAATTACCTTTTAGAGGGATTCTAGCTCCCCTCTGAGAATCACAAATGTGATGTATGTTGTTGGACTAAATAATAATCTTGTTTCTATTGCAGTATTGGTAGATCGTGGCTACGATGTGATTTTTACCAAAGGAAAGGTTTTCCTTTGAAACATCACCATAGGACAAGTGAAATAGATTAGTGCACGAGTCAAGAACCTGTATGCACTTGAAGTACAAGATGCATGCAAATCTTTGAGGAGCAAGGCAAAGGTTAGAGACTTGGTGATTGAGAGGGAGCATGAATTACCTCTCAACATGCAGCCTTAGAAAGTTTTGGAGCAGCCACAATTAGAGAAGAAGAGAGGAGATTGAGGGGAGACATCCACCCAAGTAGAGACCTCTAATAAGGGGGCATTTCGAGCCAACTAGGCAGAGGGAGCACATGCAGCCATGCCTCCAGGGAGAAGTGGGGTGATGTGAAGTAATAGTTCCAAGAGTGAAAATATTTGGGTAGGTTCCATTGAAATGTTTTGTCTCATGGATAATTACCTTGCTAAAGGATCCCACAGTACATAGTAGCAAGATGGGTCAGTGGCCGTTGATGCAATTAGATGTCAGAGTGACAGAGGCAGAGACTAGCAGCAGTCAAATACTGGGGAGTACAAAGCAGAGTTGGCACCAGTGCAGAGTCAGCAGTAGCAGCACAAAGTTTTCAGTAGACAATGCAGTAGCTAGTATCAGTCAAAGACTCTGGTGACAGATGCATCATACTGATTCAATTTTTTTCTTTTCTTTTCTTTTTTTCTTTCAGAAGCTGCAGTAGCAGCAACACTAGAGAGAAATGTTGCATGCAAAACATTCCAAAGGTACCAAATTGGGATAGAGTTGAATTCCTTTCTTGTTGAGAGGGAGTGTTGAAAATAACAACAAGAAATGTTAAAAATAACAGCAAGAAAAATCTAATTTCTTTTTCCCTTAATTAAATTAGGAATTAAATCGAAATTCTATTCTCGTAGCAACTTATAACAGTTAACTAAGTTAATTTGACTTAGTTGCCTCAGTAAATTTGAGTTGGAAGTCTATCTAGAATCATGTAGAGTGATTCCAAAATTTTAGGGGTCTGGGTTGAGTTCTTTTGAGTTGTAATTATTTAATTTAGTTTAACCGAGTTAAATTCAGTTAAACTAGTTCTAACTGTTGGAGGAACTAGTGAGAGGTTAAGTGAATTAAATTGGATTTAATTCACATGTAGTGATAAATCAAATAACTAATAACTCACTCAAAAATAACTCATGCATGTCAGTTCAGAGGAAGACCCGTTTGATATTAGAGTTAGAGGGAAGTGTACTATCAGTTGTATAATCATCAAATTGTACAAGTGGTGCATGCAGTCAAAAGAAGGCCTTAAATAAATCACTTCTTAATTAGAGAAATTTCCTTTAAAAGGAGGAATGAAGGCACAATTTAATAATTATTTTGGTGAGCACGAGTTGGTGAGACCAAGCAATATGAAGCACAAGTTTGTGCATGGAGCTTGTGAGCGCAAGGAAGTATGGGATTGACAGGCAACAGAATTGGCTAAGTGTTTGCTTGAGCTAGTTTGTGAAGCAAAGAGATAGATTGTACTTGATCAGGAATTGTTCGAGTTGAACAAGCATTATTTTTTCTTCTCAGATCTTCTTGTTAATGCAATATAGAGAGTCATGGTTTTGAGCAGTTTCTTTCCCCATAAAAATATTGTGTTATGTGTGATTGAAATTATTCATTTTCTACTTATTGTTTTCGTCGATGAATTTTGGTTTCCGCTGATGAGTAGAGTAGATTCTTGTCTTATGTTTTAGCATATCACATAAGTTGTTGAATCTACAAGTAAAAATCTACACATCTGGTCATAACATCTCAGATCAATCTCATAGAAATCAAAACAAAGAAAGGTGAACCAGGGAGATGGAAGATGACATAATTAGACCATGAACGTATTATGGAGACTTGCATTCTTATGAGCCATTGGCCAAATGAGTAAATGATGTAAATGAAAAGCCCTGAAGTTGAGTCTATAGCATTCAAGTGTAATATAATATAGTATAAGAGATCTCAAATGTATTTTTGTAATCTATAAATGTGATAGTTGAATACTCTTGTAATTTTGTAATTTTGTAATTTTGAGTAGAGAAACGTTTCCCTCTTATCTAGGATGCATTTATAATGGTATACATATACGTCATATAAGTTATACTTTCCTTGAGGTGCTTAAGTTTCTAAAGTACACCAAATTTCAAGGAGGTTTTATTTTTAGGGAAAAGATCCTTATGTGAACCCCATAGATCTAAAATTTAATTAAAATGTAGAATTAATACGGATTTAGATTTAGAATCAATAAGGATTATATATATATATATATATATATATCAACATTTGGTTCTAGAAAATCCCAATTCAGTAATTTGTAACAACCAAGTGATTATATTATTTTAACTTAAAATGGAATTCAACTATCTAGGTATGAACAACATGAATATTTTTATCGTTTTAATAATATGTAAATGATTCAGTTTGTGAATAAATCATTGGAAAGAGTCTACATGCATGTTCATATTGTGAATGTTAAAAAATGCAACAAACTAGTATTATATTATATATAATATATAGTAATCATATATAGATAGATATATATATATATATATACTATATATAATAATAATTATTAATATAATATATATATATATATATATATATCATGTTATGACTATTAATATCTTTTAGATAAGCTCATAAAATAAAATCGAATAAAAATTATTTGTAGTTTACATTTTAACATCTAAATTAAAATCATTGTAATTTAACATACATTGATTGTGCACTAAAAGACACTTTCTACAAGCTAATATGACAACTAAAATTGTTATTTTGTAAAATTTGCCTTCTTGAATGTTCTTAATTGAAGATATCAAGATAAGTAATTGATTGAAATACTTGGATAGTCAAGTAAATTTAGGTAAGTCCATAAAATTATAGAAACATATCATGAATTGTTTAAAACAACGTACAATTGACTGTGTTAAAAGATACTTTCTACAAATTCAATATTAAATTTATGTACATGGTATATTTTAGTTCATTTTAAGTATCAAAGTGACTTACATCATAATAAGATTGTACTTATTTCCTTAGTCTATGAAAATAGAATTCAAAATTGTTATTTTGTAAAATTTTACTTCATGAATGTTCTTAAGTTAAGGAATTGATTGAAATATTTGATAGCCAGCTAAATTTAGGAAAGTTCATAAAATTATTTAAGAACATATCATTGATTATTTTTTGGTATATTAAATTCCAATACATATGACTTATATCATGTGTTATGACTAAGCTCTTGTAAATGAGCTCAAAATAAATAAAATTTAATAAAACTTATTAGTTGAACATTACTAGTTGAAGACATGTATTTCAATCCTATTTGTGTTTTTTAATTGAACCATGAACATATATTTTAGTTCATTTCAAGTATCAAAGTGACTTGCATCATAGTCTAAGATTGTACTTATTTTCTTAGTTTATTTCTTGAGAAGTCAAAAATTTTATCTTGTCAGTTATGTATGATAATAAACTATCCATATAAAAATATATACAAATTACATTATACATAAACGTCCACAAACTGAAATAATAGGCATCCATAAACTAAAATAATGTTTATGCATCCATAAATTTTTCATGTATGAAAATATACAAAGTCTGTACATCACATGTGAATGTGCCCTATGAAATGGGCCTGAGAATATACAAACTATCTATGATCCACTCTAGGAAGTATCGCTTCTAGAACCCTTATGTGCGTTATGCTGTGCAAAGTGAGCATCCATAATCCAGTACTGCAATATAACACATTCAAATCCAAATTAATTAGAACATTATTTGTACAAAATAAACAATCTGGAAATAAATGAATTTGAACTATGCATTTAAACAATCCCCTACATGTGACTCAGTCAAGTCCAAACAGAAGTCAGGTGGGATGGGGGTCTGATCAATCTGGGTTTGGTGCTCCCTTGCTTGTGGCTCAATTCCTTGATACCCAACATCCCACTCATGTGTCCACATAACTATAGCATTGACACCCCTTTGCATCTAGGCCTGTGTACATAATGGCAAAGACAAATTATAATTATTCTACATTTCAAAGAATGGAGTTGGGTTATACTTTTTGTGAAATGAGAGCACGTTTTGCTGAAAAACGGATGCTTGATCAAGTAATCTTTAAGTGCTCAATCGAGTAATTTTTAAGTGCTCAATCAACTATTGAGGCACTTAAAAGTAACTCGATCGATCGTTTAAACAAACCTTCGATCAAGTCGTTTTGTAGCCCAAATTAATGGCTCAATCAAGTCGTTGGTTAACCATGTATACCGCTCGATCAATGGTTACTTTAAGCGCTCGGTCGGGTGTTTAAAGCACTTGATCGAGCTCTTGAAGTCCTAAAATTTACAATTTCAACACCTCTTCTACAAATTTCTCTGAAACCCCATTTTGCACCCTAGCAAATTTAGGGCAAATTTTGTCCTTAAGTGGCGGAGTTGATCATGTTGGATTCATGAAAGAATCATCTATCCAATGGCATATTAATTTGATACTTTCGAATTCATATGATATTTTTCATCTAACTACTTTTAAACATAATGCTTGAATTCTTTTTGAATGGTTTTAAAGGGGCTGAAAAATCAATACATAAAATATACACAACGAAAAAATTTCAAAAAATACCACTATCTTCATTTACTAGTCCTCTTCAAAGGGGTACTCTTGGTTTTTCAATTTATTTAAAGAGTTGAAAAAAATATTACATGAACACATGTATCTCCAAAATGCAATTGAAATATTACTTTTCCAACTTCGAAAAATAACAAAAAAATGTAATTTTGCATTAGAAAAAAAATAATAATATGAAAAAATGATTTTTCTTTGTGTTGATCATGCTTATATATAT
>APFE031240478.1:1073-12735 GCA_000404065.3 Pinus taeda | reverse complement strand
AAATTACACATTTTATACTAAGTTAGGCTACATGAACACGTACATACCTCTTAAGTTTTGCGAATATTTGCAAGGACATATTGCATTTCATGGAAAATTGAGAGATTATCTAACACTAAATTTTTTTGCAAAAAATATCATTAGGACAACAACATAATTCTCCACATATTGTTTTTTTACTATGAATCAAAATTTAAAATTCTTATATGAATTTTGAGGGATACAATTCGATAAAAGAGGAAAAACTTGAAATTTCATCGCCACATTTGGCCCAAAATTGTAGCCCATATTCATGCTTTCACCCCTAAGAATTAATTAGAAGGCAGACTTGTAACTTAAAAAAAAAATGTTGAAATCTTAGGAATTAAAAAATTCACGTCAATTGTTATTCCATGAGTGTTATGAAGTGGAGGTGGAGGTGGAGGAGATTGAGGCACTTAAAAGTAACTCGATCGATCGTTTAAACAAACCTTCGATCAAGTCGTTTTGTAGCCCAAATTAATGGCTCAATCAAGTCGTTGGTTAACCATGTATACCGCTTGATCAATGGTTACTTTAAGCGCTCGGTCGGGTGTTTAAGCACTTGATCGAGCTCTTGAACTCCTAAAATTTACAATTTCAACACCTCTTCTACAAATTTCTCTGAACCCCATTTTGCACCCTAGCAAATTTAGGGCAAATTTTGTCCTTAAGTGGCGGAGTTGATCATGTTGGATTCATGAAATAATCATCTATCCAATGGCATATTAATTTGATACTTTCGAATTCATATGATATTTTTCATCTAACTACTTTTAAACATAACGCTTGAATTCTTTTTGAATGGTTTTAAAGGGGCTGAAAAATCAATACATAAAATATACACAACGAAAAAATTTCAAAAAAAATACCACTATCTTCATTTACTAGTCCTCTTCAAAGGGGTACTCTTGGTTTTTCAATTTATTTAAAGAGTTGAAAAAAATATTACATGAACACATGTATCTCCAAAATGCAATTGAAATATTACTTTTCCAACTTCGAAAAATAACAAAAAAATGTAATTTTGCATTATAAAAAAATTAATATGAAAAAATGATTTTCTTTGTTGTTGATTCATGCTTATATATATATATATAGTATTAAAAACTTAATCAGCATTTCATACTAATAGCTACATGAAACGTGATACCTCTTTAAGTTTTGCGAATATTTTGCAAGGACATATTGCATTTCATGGAAAATTGAGAGATTATATGACACTAAATTTTTTTGCAAAAAATATCATTAGAACAACAACATAATTTTCCACATATTGTTGTTTTACTATGAATCAAAATTTAAAATGCTTATATGAATTTTGAGGGATACAATTCGATAAAAGAGGAAAAACTTGAAATTTCATCGCCACATTTGGCACAAAAGTGTAGCCCATATCCATGCTTTCACCCCTAAGAAATAATTAGAAGGCATACTTGTAACTTAAAATGTTGAAACCTTAGGAATTAAAAAATTCACGTCAATTGTTATTCCATGAGTATTATGAAGTGGAGGTGGAGGTGGAGGAGACTGAGCCATGGAAACATTCACTAGAGTAGGCTTCTTTGGTTGGTCAACTTCCCCCTCAAATGACCTTAGAAGCTCATTTGTGTAGATAGGTTTTTCATGCATGTTATCATGAAATTATTAATATAAATGCAATCTCATACGAACTTATTAATATAAATAATGTATAGTTTGATGATAAGAGTCAAAATTTTCGTATATATGTACCTAGTCAGTGTCACGTGGGTCATGCACCCTCCAAGTGTCACGGATGATATTACGATATGTACGTACCTATAACAGAAGTTGGTAATGCCATAGACTCTCGAGATATCAATCATCATGTAATGCAACTGATGGGCCACGAGGCTACAAAGGTGGTCTGCTAATCTCTCCACGCAATGTGACATGTGTAATGGCCAATTTCCTCTCCAATGGTATGCCCAGCCTCATTGCCAAGGTGTGATGATTACTCTAGCTCCATCGACACTACGACACTCTGAGATGGTTTTGGCAATAATCTCAGAGGTGGTACTAGATGCGCATGGTCCTTACGAGCCCTGACATGTTCATAACTACATCCCAAGTCGGGTCCATAAAACTTAGATTCAATGTTGTTGTAATCCGGCCTCATATGTAGCACAAACTTCACATATATATGCTTTGCAAAGTAAATTGGGACCTGGTCATGGTGGGGGAACTAGTCCCAAGCTCCAATGAATCGATCATAAACAAAAGGGGTTGCTTCAACATTCTTAAAATATTTTAGCGGAATCAGACCAACATGTCTAGCACGATAGTCCGGAGGGATTTCAAACAACTCCCCATGAATATCAATGTTCTTGGTGGCATATTTCACTGCCTTCCAAGTATGTGGGCCTCTAACCTCTAGCCTCCTAATCCTATGTATGGAATATAGGAGGTGGCTTTGTGGGCCCACCCTCTGGTATACCTCAATCAACCTATTGATGCTATCGAGCATCATAGACAAACTACACCTAGTAAGCAAACTAACAGATATTTTATCCATCTCTCATGTGATCCATGTCTGCTAGGCCCTAACATCCTCAACTGTGATACTGGCTAAAGAATCATTCCACGGAAGGATCGACATTGCAATTTGATCCTCGTCATCACCCTATTGAAGGTCTGCAAATCATAAACATAATTATATATATATATATATATAGTTGCATGTCTGTATTTACCTGAGAAGTTAATATAAACTGAGCATCTTCTCTTCTTATTCTGGAATGACTCTATAGAAATGGTATCAGAGCCATCTGGTACTTTGTCCAAGCTATTTGATATTGTCTGGTTTTTCCATTGAGTTGTATTTGTCTAAGCTACTGTCCACGAATCTAAGTTGGCGATAAGGCACTGGTAGAGAGCTGTGAAGGCAAAGGACTGCCGTGTTTGCTTTCCTGGTGCACAAAGACTTTGTTTCTCCTCTGTTCAGGTGCTTACTCATACTTTCTTTCAATGGCTAGTTATATGAATGAATTTTCTCTTCAGAAGCCCGAAGACAGAAGGATAGCTCATAGAAATCAATGGTCTTTTCTGAATAAGGTCTTAAATAAATCTAGAAATGAAGATGTTCTCTATGATGAAAAAGTGTTAGTACAAGAGTTTGAACCACAGCCAAACTGGATATTGCGAGAGATTGATATTGATAAACTCTATAAAATGCCTGTTTTCCAGTTTCGAGCTGCTCAGTTATTTAGATTTACATCTGTGAATATTCCTATTTCCACTGGCCAGTCCGTATATCAAATCCCACTAATACAGCCAGAAAATATCAAATGGGGTTTAGAAAATGGTTATAGATATATCCATATAGGTATCATACAATTTGGAATTAATCCACTAGTTCGTCCTGGTCTGAATACTTCATGCTTGAAATGTGTCCTTGATACCAGAATGAATGACTTCGACGGCACTTTATTGGGAGGATTCCAAAGTCCCCTCAATAATGGCCCTGTTTGGTCATCAGTTATCCCCAGATATCAAGTTTCACTGACAGATCCTTATATCAATGAATTCTTGAACGCTTATATTCAGTTTTATGGTTTTAATGTTGCCCCACAGTCACAGATTGCTTAGCTCCATGCTTCTATATGCCTGAGATTTGTCTCTACCTCCATGCCTCCTCTCAACCCAAAGTTAACTGGTAGAGCCCTAAAAGAAGGTGTTATTGTTGTCCCTGGTAACACTGCTCCCTTATAGATTGGTTTTTCAGAATGTACTCTTCCAGATGAATTGAATAGTACTTATATCCACTTTCACAGAAATATCCTCAACTGCAAACATCTAAAGTTCCTCTGAAATTGTCTCTCATCCCACATCCTAACGGATCCTCTGGTCTCAAATTTACCACTCCTTCACTTACTATATTTGTGTCATCCTTCCCTAGATCTACAGTTTTGGGTGGTAGGAATCCACATATACCCTCTATTCCCATAATTTTATCATCAAGACATTCTGCTCCAAGAGATGATCATAGAAATCCTACCTCTCATCAACCTAATGATTGTCAGTTCTGTGTTCCATCTTCATCTTCTACATTCCAAATTGATGATTCCCCTAGCTCTGAAGTCTTTATACCTGATATTAAAAGTTTCTCACTTCCTAGAGCTCAGTTAGAAGTCACTGCAAAAATACCAGAAAGATACTTAGAATCTGGAAATTCTAGAAGGACATTTAGCAATGGAACAAAGAAAGCAGAATTCCAATGGTTATCTATGAGAGCAACTTCTGATCCAGATCAGAACGAAAATGAAAAGCTGCATAATTATACAAACTACCAAATAGTTTGTATGCTTCAGAATATTGATGATATAGCCCAAGATGTTTTAGAAATTAAATAACACATCAAAAAGATGCATACTGGTTATATTGAGACATTGGGAACCCAAGATGCACACACAAGAAGGCTAAATAATATCCAGTCAAATATGGGTATCATCTCCAAGTCTTTGGAACATCTTAAAGATGCACTCCCCACTCCTGATTCTCCACCTCATTATAGAGAAGTAGATGTCTCAAGTTCAAAGTTGAAATTTCCCTCCAGATCTGATGAATCGAAGCATATTTTTTTTAAGGGGGTAGAGAATATAGATAAAGCCAGACTTGAGAAAATCCAGAAAGGAATCAATCTAGCTAGAGAAAAGATAGAGTTGATGAAGAATAGACTAGCTGATCTTCCTACAGTTGAAAGTCTAAGATTGCCAAAGAACTATGTCAGCCTTAGTTCTTTAATAAAACAAAATGGCCAATCATCTGCTCCTACAATAATGGCCATGTCAGGAGTAACTGGTGAACAATCACATGGTGAACCAAGTTCTAAAAGAGATAGAAGTGATTCCTTTTTCTATTCTAACAAAGGAAAGAGAGGTGTTGGGGGTACCTCTGCACATGAAGCATCAGCATGAAGCCCGTTCAGTAGATATACTGAAAATCTACAATCTATGCCTGAAAGATTAGGCAATCCTACTTCCAGAGGCTATGGGAATTCATTGTTAGTAAATATTTATTGCCTTGATTATAATGAAGTAATTGTTGTATTGCATAATGTCCATGCTTGGGCACTACAGAGAAAAGCTGAAATCAAAGCACCATGGTCTGATATAGTCACTCAAATTGTATGGTCTTTTACTGGCATACTAAAGCAATGGTGGGAAAGGCTTGCAGAAGAAGAGAAAGATCAAATAGTTGAACATAGTACTGATCCATTAAGAGCACTGTTTGAAGCTTTAAAACATGAATTTGTTGGATTAGTCCCTGAAGACTCAGACCATCATTCACAGCTATTTCTCTCCCAGAAGTTATGTAACATTGATTATTTGCAAGAGTATTTTTGTGTTATGCAGAAACTTCTGTATCAGGCTAGTGATCCACATAATGTTTCCTATCCGAGGTATTACACACAGTCTATGCCTGGTAAAATTCCTGATCTCATTAATCAGTACATAGCAGATCATAAAGTGAATTTAGAAGGACAATCATTTGTGGCTATTCACCAAATGATTGTCACAATTTTGCAGAAAGAATGTACAGAAAGCAACGCTAAGAATAATTTTTCCAAACAGATGCACTTTAGCACAAAGCTTTGCAATAATTTCAAATAAACCTATAATTTTGGCTGTCATAATAAAAGCGAAAGAAAGGTTTCTAAAAAGACAAAGTTTGACAAGTACTGCTCTTGCGAGACTGATAAATACTTTCCTAAAAATAAAAAGCACTTTCCTTCCAAAAGATCATTTAAAGGAAGAAGGGCAGTATTTAGGAAAAGATCAAAACCTTCTAAAAAGGTTGTGTGTTTTATTTGTGGTAAAGAAGGTCATTATGCTAAAACTTGCAAAGAAAGAAAAGATAAGAAGCAGATGAAGATAATGAATATCTTTTCTACAATCCACGATCCACAAGATTGGGATCTCATATCTCACTCTGATGGAGAATATTTTGAAGTTTCAAGTTCTTCTTCAGAATCTTCAGATAATGAAATTCCTAAATCAAGAAATTAACAATTGATTCAGAATCATCTGATTCTGATGAAACATTTATTCCTGATTAAAATGTTAAATTTAAAATCTTCATGAGATATAAAAGCAAATATTGCAGCAGTCAAAGCTGATCTAGCACAGTTTGATCTAGTCCAATTTACAGCAAGAAGAAGATTGACTGCAAAACTTGAGAATCTTGAGAAACGACTGCCATCTAAAAAGAAAGAAATATTTTTAGAAGAAGAAAGAGATGAGGATGAATTCATCGAAAAAGAGTTCGATTCAATGTTCAAACCTTTGCAGATTTCCGTATCTCCAGGTATGAATCAAATTGATGCTCTCAAGAAGAAGATCACAGATTTGGAATCTTCAATTCATCATACAAGGTCAGAAATGATACAGTTGTCATCCAAGCTTCAATTACTTATTTCTGATTATGATGATTGTAATTCTAAATTAACAAGTTTACTGATGAAAAATGTTCTAGTTATTAAAGGGATATCCCCAAAGAAAAATGTTGAGCTGTTTAATGTTATGGGCATTGGAGACAGAGTGGTTATTCCTATAAGAATTAAAGTCCCTAGCATTAAACCTTATACTTTGGATGCTCAAATAGATTCTGGTGCTATGAGTAGTTGCTGCAAATACAAAGCCATTCCACATTATTATTGGCAGCCTACTAAACTCCAATTCAGGGCTATCACTGGTGATTTAATGGAAATAAGTCACATAGCTCCTGAATTTCCAGTTTTCTTGAATGATGTACAAGTTTTTGTCACTTTGTATAGTTTTGATACTGGTGCTGACATTTTGTTAGGACAATATTTTCTGAAGAAATATTTTCCAGTCACTTTTGGGCAAGATTATGTTATATTCTCCACCACTATTGGTCCTATCACAGTCCCTGCTTCCAATTACTACAAAATCAATGTGCAGCCTGAAGGCGAGGATCCTCTCCAGTATAGTCTACAAGATCTGACCAAGATTAATAAGATTGTCAAAAATGCAGAGTTACATGGTCCCAAGACTTTGCAACATATTTCTGATAGGCTTTATGCATATTGTACTTCTAGTAGGCCAGATGCCTTTTGGGTATGGGAAAAGTATTTTGTTGCACTACCTTACAAAGAAGGATATGTTCCCAGGCCACAAAAAGCTAGTGAAAATCATATGAGTCCGAAAGAGCAAGAATTGTGTAAAGCAGAAATTGAATAGCTGTTAGAACAGAAGCATATTGAACCCTGTAAAAGCCCTTGGGCTTGCCTTGCTTTTTATGTCAATAAGCACAGTGAGCAGAAAAGAGGTATGAAAAGACTTGTGATTAACTATAAAGCATTAAATGATGCTCTTCTTCCTATTAGATATCCTCTTCCTAACAAGGAATTGTTACTTGCTAAGATTGCTAATGCTAATGTGTTTAGCAAGTTTGGTCTTAAAAGTGGATTTTGGAAGATTGGTATTATTCCTACTGACATATATAAAACAGCTTTCACTGTTCCTCATGGCCAATATCAATGGACTGTGATGCCCTTCGGTCTGGAAAATGCTCCATCTAAATTCCAAAAAAGAATGGAAGACATTTTTGGTGGGGTAGAGTACATTATTATATATATTGATGATCTACTTGTATTTAGTAGAGATGTAAATATGCACAAGGTCCATTTAGAACAGTTCTACCAACTTGTATATAATCATGGTTTGGTACTTTCAGATACAGAAGAAAAATTTCAAATTGGGAAAGTCAAGATTGACTACTTGGGTTTACACATAGAAAAAGGACATGTAGAACTTCAGCCACATGTGCTAACCCATCTATTGAAATTTCCTGATATTATTACTGATGTGAAAACACTGCATAGATTTCTTGGATGTATGAATTACATAAGGAATTTTTATGCTAAGCAATCAGAAGACACAAAGATATTGCTGAACAGACTAAAGAAGAAAGTTGTCAGTTGTACAAATGAGATGACAGCAGCAGTAATTAGTATTAAGAGTAAGCTTAATGATTTGCCAAAACTTAAGCTTCCTGATACTAATCTTCCTTTTATACTTGAGACGGATGCTTCTGATCACACTTGGGCTGCAGTCTTGTTACAAAAGCATGGAAGAAAAGAACTGGTTTGTGCCTATTCCTTAGGATCTTTTGATGATACAGAGAAAAAGTATCCTTCATCCCATAAGGAAATACTTGCAGTAAATAGAGGAATAAAGAGATTTCACTTGTTCTTGAAAAGTGTTAAATTCATTGTCAGAACAGACTTAAAGCATATGAAACAGATGCTGGAAAACAAAAGATTGTTAGAGCAAGGCAGTACTAGAGTACTGAGGTGGGCACTATGGCTTGAGGGTTTTGATTTTGATATTGTTTACAAGTCTGGTGCAAAAAATTATCTTGCTGACACGCTTACCAGGGAAGGTGCTCAAGAAATCAAAGAGATCAAGATGTTCAGACCGCTTCACCAACATGAAGCTTCTACAAGTCAGTCCAGTCATGTCAAATCTAGCAGAGTCATGTATGTCACAGTCTGTAGTAACTGTCATTATGAGTTTTGCCTAGAATGTCTTTCAAAACAATTCCTAATCTTACCATTATGCCTAAGACAGATCATTTTGCAAAAATGGTTTGACTCTGAAGAGTCTAAATGGTCATATACAAAAGAGTTACCATATAGGATTAGGCCATGGTGTGTTTATTATGCATTGTCTAGAGAACCAGATCCTGTTTATTTTGAATGCATTCAAAATATTGACTGGACATGGTCAGATTATTTCTCTATTCATCAGAGAGCTAGGATACATGGTTCGGTTAAGGTCATATTTTATGCAGAAGCTTTAGACCCCTCTAACAATTGGTGGAGTCCATGGTTTAAGCTATTTATGTTTAGGTATTTGCCCAGAGCTAAAAATATTTTTGATAGGACTTTTGCTGAGTTTGTCATAATTCTCCATTGGGAAATGCATGTAGCTGTCCAGAATGATTATGTCATAGAGTTTGAGTTCATCCACCGCCACACAATTTTCATTCCAAATGAAGAAGATGAGTCCTTTAGCTTTCCTTCAGATTTAGAGGATTGATATCAGTGGACGAGCAAGACAGGCCTCCATTCATGTTCACATTTCCATTCTTTTTTGTACCATAGATGCCACACCATATTGGCTAGATGAATCTGTACCATACGAAGTGCTTGCTCCAAATAATGAAGAACAAATTAATGAATTAATAGAACTTGACCAAACCAGACTTGGTCATGTTGTTCTAGCTGTCCCAGATACTCATGCACATGATTATGATGACAGAGCTAACAGTGATTGATTGAAAGGATCACTCAGTTGATATCCTTCCATATCTTGCTTTATTTGTACATATATTGTTTTCTGGTTTCCGTGGGATTTAGTTCGAATAAAATCTCCACTGTTTAATTACTTTTTTAAAAGAGCCGATGTCCTAGATTCCGCCCATCTTTTCGGTTTTTGGTATATCATGATTGTTTTCTGTTTTTCGTGGGATTTTGTCCGAATAAAATCTCCACTGTGTAATTATTTTCGTAAAAGAGCCGATGTCCTAGATTCCGGCCATCTTTTCGGTTTTTGGTATATCATGATTCGTTCCCATATGGCTTAGCCTCCAAGGGACGAGATAACAAGTGGTTGTCCCCACTTGCCCGAATCTTTAGAATTGTTCATTAATTTTTGTACAAGGTCCTTTCGTGATAGACATCTTGCATGATGTTCTAGTCGAAAGTATGATTCTTTTGGTTTCAAGTTCCCAGTAAAAGTTTTCACCGGATGACCTGCTAGGATATTATAAATACTAGCATTGCAAGTTCATTTGGAGGAGGAGTTTTAGAGAGTTTTAGAGAGTCTAAGAAGTTTCAGTCTGAGTGAAATCTCCCTCCTCTGCATCTGCGAGAAGTTTTCTCGATCTGCTTGCACCACGGAGTTTTAACTCTATAGTCTGTATTGTCGATTTGAGTCTTTTTGAGTCTGTTTGAGACTAAGTCTCCCTGCTCTGCATCTGCGAGAAGCTTTCTCGATCTGCTTGCATCACGGAGTGCTACTCTCATATTTGGATGTCTGTGTTTACCTGAGAAGTTAATATAAACTGATCATCTTCTCTTCTTATTCTGGACTGCATATACCCTCTGTTACACTGAAATTTGTCACCTTGACTATCTGCAGTCTATGTGGTCTCATCAATAGCCACATTGTCCTCTTTGTCAATCCCCATACCTCTGCTCTTCATGTCAAAACTTCAAAGAGAGAGAAAGTCACTTGAAAACATGTTTATCTCTGGGTACGCAGGTTCTCTCTACCTTGCCTGCGTGTACGCACTCCAAATACATTAGACCTGCGTATTAATACGCTCTGTAAGCTAAAGGTTGGGTGCGTACCCCTGTAAAGGTCAAAAGGCGCAAGTTTCATCTTTAAAAAGTTACTTGTGGTCACTTCTAGAGCCTTCTAGAAGAGTTCTTGACGTGTATTGAGCGCCTCCAGGTGGTTCATGCACCCCTATGATAGAGGAGCTTATCCCATCAAGAGAGGAGCTACCCCATCCAAAAGAGGGAGTATCCCATTGATGTTGGAACTGAATAACCTCTTCTAGAATGCTATAAATACAGGCATTGGGCCAAAGGAGGGGAGGTTGAAGGCTGAACATTCTATAGGGTAAATGCTGCTGGAATTAGGACTTCCATTTGTTGACTTGTGAGGAGAGATCACTATCCTTCCTTGTTGCCATAGTGGGAGTGGGTGAGCTTGTCAAAGTAGAGGAAATCTCTTGCTGGACCGTGGGAGGAGCTTGCACAACACCAAGGCTCAGGTTGTAATGGTTCCTTTGATTATTTAATACAAATAAGTCCATTCTTCTCAATGATTTGTTAATGAATTATTTCATGTGTTCCTTGGTCAATATGATAGATATACTTTGTTTTATAATGAATATTCAGATGCTATGTAATCGTTTGCTTTGTTAGTGTATGCAGGTCTGAAAGTGAAGGAGGAGCTCATCTGGATCAGAAGGCTGGACTACTACAACAAGCGTTTGGACCTAAGGTAAGATCGAAAACATTTGAATTCTTATAGGATGATGTGTATCTAGAGAAGGATAGCTCTTGTTTGGTTTGTTTTTCACTAGAGAGTCTTAGACTCCTAGGGAGGTTAGATTTGTCCGCAAATATAACACGTTCCTCATGACAAATTGGCGACTCCGCTGGGGAATCCATTAATGGGATTGATTTTTCCTTTGTTTGAAACTTTGATTTGAGAAACTCTGATTTCTTTCTAGTTTTTGACTGATTGACTGTGAACTTGGGCAGACTAGCTTAGGGTTGAGTTGGTTTTTATTTTTCTTGATTTTGAGAGTAGTACGCACCCTCTGAGTTAAGCATAGTGCGTACTTGTACGCACTTTTGCTTTGTACACAGAGCGTGGCCGCACCTGTGCAAACAGGCTGCCTGCGTACCCCTGTCAAAAGCTTAGAAAATTTCAATTTTTTTCCTTTTTATCCATTAGATTTTGTTTATAGTTTATTTATTGCTGCCCAGATCCACTGGTTACCTGTCAGAAGCTTTCATCTTGGCTAATTTCATTGGCATTCCTGCTTTAAGCTTTCATCAATTGGGTGTTTTGAGTCT
>APFE031240475.1:5645-19529 GCA_000404065.3 Pinus taeda | reverse complement strand
TTTTAAAAATAAAATAAACCAAAATATATTAATGGTATAAAAGCTTTGAAAAATAAAATAAACCAAAAACACAATCATAGACATAAATTTAAGAAACCAACATTCAAACAGAAAAAAATTTAGGAAAACCTCCACTCCTCGTAGACGTAAATTCTGGAGACCCAAATATAATTAACATAGAAACAGAAGGAAAAAACTTCAGAAAACGTAAGTACGATGGAACACCACCACACATATTCTATATTACTAATACTATTATAATCTCGCAGAAAAACCTCCATTGGTCATACACGTAAATTCTGGAGGCCCCAAATATAACTAACTTAACAACAAAAGGAAAAAACTTCAGAAAACGTAAGTACGATGGAACACCACCAGACATATTCTATATTACTAATTCTATTATACTCTTGCATGTCCTGTGGTTTGATGTGGTCTCAAATGTAATTGCTAATAGCTTCCTCGTTAGGGTGGCCGAAAGAGAAAATCACAAAAACAACAGTAATATCCTCGTATGCTAGTTGGTCATTGTCTTCAATGCCTTCGTTGTTAACGTGCATTAAGACAAATGCACCTGTTGTGCTCTGTTTCAACTAATTGATCAATTTTTGTTGTTATTTGTGTAATATCTCCCAAGAAAATTTAATTGCCTAGAGATGGGTGAGGACTAACTCTGATTGTGTGTCGAGAGATGGATGTTAATAAAAAATGGCTCAGAATTTGAAATGCAGGAACAAAAGTATAATGGCCACTCACAGTATAAACAACACTCTGAAAGTTTCAAATGTGCAAACATGTGCAAAAATAATTATCCGTAAATGTTATCCATAGTTGCGGAAGGAATTATTCATAAATGTTATCCATCACAAGAAGGAATTATGCGGAGAAGATGCCCTTCCAAGGAGAGAACCGTTGTTATAGGTGCTTCATCTTCCTATGCATGAGAGATTATAGGTCCTTCTTACATGTCGAATCACGTACAACTATTTAACTGGAGTATTATGGACAGATCTTGTCGTAGGTAAGTGTAGTTGGGTGATTTTATTTGTACAAAAAGATTTATACACTCTGTTATAAGGCAAATGCAAAAAGATTTGTCCAGTTAAGTTGATGGAAATAAAAACAACTTTTAATTCCAGAAGCAAAGATAAATCTGTTAAATGTGTTAAATCTACTGGATTAATTAAACTAACATGAAACCAATAAAAAATTTAATTAGATAAAGATACTTAAAACATTTTTAAAACTAATTAAACAAGGAAATACTGGTCAATTTGATGGGAAACATGATATACTAAGCAAGTTTATGAGAAATATGGCAAAGTGTTTCCATTATTAAAAATGTTTGTGAAAATTGTTACTCATAAACTATTAAATTTAGTCGACATGGCAGATTCATCACAAATTCATGGTGCCATTGTTGGGAAACTTTCAAGGTGAAGGGTGTCATAACCCTCCATACACTAAACATTACACAATAATTAAAAATTTTATTTATTACCTACACATCTATATATTAACGCAATCATGGTATTTGACTTTGTTAATAACGGATATGATTTATAAATGCATTGATCCGGCATATCTATCTTCTGCCGATTAACCGGACGTTCATTGTCCTTGGTAACCTTATACGGTACAAGTCAATACATTTGGCGGCGGGTTGTGAGAAATATGGCAAAGTGTTTCCATTATTAAAAATGTTTGTGAAAATTGTTACTCATAAACTATTAAATTTAGTCGACATGGCAGATTCATCACAAATTCATGGTGCCATTGTTGGGAAACTTTCAAGGTGAAGGGTGTCATAACCCTCCATACACTAAACATTACACAATAATTAAAAATTTTATTTATTACCTACACATCTATATATTAACGCCATCATGGTATTTGACTTTGTTAATAACGGATATGATTTATAAATGCATTGATTCGGCATATCTATCTTCTGCCGATTAACCGGACGTTGATTGTCCTTGGTAACCTTATACGGTACAAGTCAATACATTTGGTGGCAGGTTGAGGTGCCTTGCTCGTGACACCTGGCATCCATGATCAACTCCATCGATCCGCTGCGTTGAGCCTTGGTTTTGGTAGGTGGGACATTAATGCTACAGTCCCGCCACCCACCTCTCGGGATTCTCATTGCAATCGGCGGTCAGGATCACTACCAGTGATCGAACGGTGGAGGTTAGACGTGTCTTGGGCGGGGTAATACATAGGGTTCCTTCACGTTGTCACGGTCATTTGCGTTGTTGCCCCAGCTCCTCAGATGCAGCCTTTGCTCCAGCGTTACTGCCATGGTCGGGGTGCCATTGCCGTGGGTATTCCCGGTTCAATTCACTGGTACCTTGAATGTATTACAGAGACGGCCTGTTGGCGGTGAAACCCTCACTGTCCCTCGCCCTTCTCTCCATCTGCAACAGGTGATGCACCCTTTCCTTCGCTTCATTACTGTATTGTTCATTCTTTTCACTGTATTTTATATGAGTATGCTAACTACTTGGTTAATATTGGTGGAACAGGGTAGCAGACCGATGAGGACGCGGTTGAAATGATTATTCAGGGTCTCGACCTTCAATCCCTTAATCCGGTAAGCACTCTACCCTGTAGGTTTGCATTGGTTAATTTAATCTTGGAGTTCGACTCATATTGTTCTTCTCTACCAAGGTTTTGTCCATTCCATCATGACTTGGCGCCATGGCCTCACTTCGGCAGAATTTCTTTTCATTCCCTGTTTATCATTGTTTTAGGGTTGAAACCCAGGTCGTCGTATGAGTAGTTTGTCCATAGGGTTTTGAGTCTGGTTATGGTCTGTCCGATAGCTCAGATCTATGATTGTAATTGTTCGAATGTTCAGTGTAAACATATTGTAATGGACTCGACATTATGGTCGTGGTTAATGCATCAGGATTACGGGTTGTTTCCATTTGTCGAACAGGCTTTACATGATACAGACCTTATTGCTTTTCTTTACTGTTTTAATATGTTTATACGCTGTTAGCGTGCAGTGCCGCTCCCCACGAGCCACCGAAACTTCACATGTTACACATTGTTTGTTTATTTCAATTTTTAATGAAATTGTCTGAGGGTTTGGTTTACAACCCTTCTCTTTCTGGGTTCGCCGTTTATCGGGTTATATGATATACAGATTAATGAGTCAATATATATGCATATTATTGTTGACAAAAGACTAATCCGAATGACAAAATTTTATTAATGATTCTGATATGTTTATGTATGATTTAAGAGGAGGCCTGTTACGGCCCAGTAACGGCTCCATTATTGGTGGATTACCACTCCTCTTTGTTAGCTGGAGATTAGCCTGTTAAATGTTCATGTCGATTCTTCATTATTTGTCTTTTTTCTTTGGTGTTAAATAAATATATCAGCCATGCGGATGGTATGACCTTCGGGTTATATCAACCCTTATTTGACAATATACGGGGCGCCATACCACCAGGTGGTTCACACCTGTGTATGCGGCCAACCCGATATTCCTATCGTTATGATAATCGATAGTTATATTTATACTCTGTACATGGTGAGACCTTTACAGTATTTCGTTTTCTTGTAACCCTTATTGAACTATGATTTTTGTGAAGGTTTGTACCACTATTTATCTGGAAAGACATATATTTACAGGACAGACATATATTTATAGGACATCAGATTTATCCTCTTTGACTGCTATCTTTCGTAATGAAATCTCATTCCGAGTATATCTGTATTTGTTTTGGTTCACTTTTCAATACTTGTAACAGAATTTTGGACAATGTGTGAATCACTACTCATAGAGTTCTGTATTAGAGGTAAATGGTTATTTCGGATGCTGTTATCTAGCTTAGGTATTAATATATTTATACCTGTTTTCATACCTGATAATGGTAGTTCAGCTATTCTATTTATTTCTGGCATCTAGTAATTACTGTCTCTTTATTTGCACCACTTCACTTGTTCGGAAGTAACGTACAGGATACCTTTTCAATTCTCATTCTCTGTTTCTTTCTCTTACTTAATACATGACATATATATATGACAGGGGCGTTAATCATTACCGGTATTACATTCAGTAATACCCAGGTTCTGATTTACAGCCCAAGAGTCACACTTAAAGCAACTATAATCAAATTCTTAGGAATACAGGGTAATAATTAGTCTCCAGATTTAATGAAACTACCGATACTTACCTGTGTATCCTTGCCTTTTATCTTCTGCACTTCTACAACACATAGAAGATGATTGAATGCTTGATATCCTCCCAGCCACGAGACCAGTCTTCCGAACTGAGTCTCTCCCCCAAGCTCTCTTGCCGGCCACAGCCTCAGCAATATGAAACACAAATGTGTCTGTGCTATCTGGTCCTCACCAGACGTAGCACCCTCTTCTTCTGCTCCAGTGCCTTTTTCCTTTCTTCCCGTTTGTTCATTCAACAACCCGGGTCTTTTCTTCTTTTCCCTTTTCTATGGGAAAGA
Organism: Pinus taeda; assembly: GCA_000404065.3. NCBI lineage: Eukaryota > Viridiplantae > Streptophyta > Pinopsida > Pinales > Pinaceae > Pinus > Pinus taeda. The sequence continues at coordinate 15,051 of APFE031240475.1, read as the reverse complement.
GAGAACAATTAGGGTTTCCCCTAATATGCTGGCAACTGTTTTTCCTTTATCTTTAAGCAGGAAGAGTAATAACTTTTCATATAAAGTTACTGTGTACACACATATATCATGCAATTCATATTCTACCATTTGCACAATTAATATTATCATCATTTTCAAGAAAATAATAATTTATGTTATTTTCATTCACCCATAAGGTAAATAACAATTTATTCATGTAAAAATGTCTGGTCATTACATCTCCTCCCCCTGAGATTGGACACCATCTCGGTGTATCACAGATCCGAACAGATCGGGATAGGTCCTTTTCATCAATTCCTCATCTTCCCAAGTGGCCTCGTCAGGCCCAAAATGTCGCCATTGCACCTTAACTTGGGTAATAACTCGTTTCCGTAGCTGCACTTCTCTCCGGTCGAGAATGCTCAGTGGTTCGACCAGAACCTCTCCTTCCGGTTCGACCTGCAACACACAATTCTTTGAATTAGTTTCCTTTTCATATATAAATTTTTACTGAATTTATCGTAACAATCACCCACCTGGATCTCTTGCCATCGGATCACATGCTTAGGGTCATACACATATTTCTTTAGAACATAAACATGAAACATGTTATGGACTCGGATGTGACTTGGCAGGGCCAGTTGGTAAGCTACTGGTCCGACCCTTGCTAAAATTTGAAAGGGTCCACAATATCGGGGCGCCAATTTAGCACATCCACTCCACTGCAAAGTACTTCTTTTGGCCTGAATTCGAATGTACACGTGGTCCCCAACCTGAAACTCTTTGAACCTTCTCTTTCGATCAGCGAAATTCTTTTGTCTATCTTGGGCAGCTTTCAAATTAACACGTACTCGTTTTACCATATCTTCCATTTCCTTCAGCATTTCAGGACCTAGACTCAATTTATCTTCTGGTCCTCCCCAACTAGTGGGTGTACGACATTTCCGACCGTACAAAACTTCAAATGGACTCATTTGTGTTGAAGTATGGTAACCGTTGTTGTACGCGAACTCTACAAGATGTAAGTAATCTTCCCATCTGGTGGGTTGTTGCATGACATAAGCCCTTATCATATCCTCCACCATTTGATTCACTCGTTCCATCTGCCCATCAGTCTGTGGATGGTACGCTGTGCTGAAATTGAGTTGAGTTCCTAATTCCACAAACAGTGTTTTCCAAAATGCTGAGGTGAATTTCACATCACGATCGGAAATTATTGTTTTCGGAAGTACATGTAACTTGAATACATTCTGCATAAATATGTGGGCGATCTGCGCAGCTCTATATGTAGATTGCACAGGTATAAAGTGTGCAGCCTTACTTAGTTTGTCCACTACCACGAAAATGGAGTCATTATTTCTTTTTGTTCTGGGTAATCCTGTAATAAAGTCCATGGAGATGATTTCCCATTTCCATTCCAGAACTGGCAATGGTTGTAGCAATCCTGCTGGATGCTGATGTTCTGCTTTAATCTGTTGACATTCTAAGCACCGTGCCAGGTATTCAACAATGCTTTTCTTCATTCCAGGCCAGAAATATTCCTTTCGGATTGCTGTTATCATCTTTTGATAACCCGGATGACCTGCATAATGGCTGATATGAAATTCATCCATATTCAGGTTTCTAATTCTGCTTTGATTAGGCACATACAATCTTTTCTTGAAGTAAATCCTTCCAGCATCATCTAATTCATATTCTTGTTGGCTGTCTCTTTTAGCAGATTGTTGTATCTGCAATTTCAATTGCTGATATTCGGTATCCTGATCTGCAATTTCTTTTATCATTTCCATGAAGGGACTTTCCCATCCACTAAAAGAAACTTCATACAAATTGTGTATTTTCCGGCTCAAGGCATCTGCTACTTTATTTTCCTTCCCTTACAAATGCTTTATGTCAAAATCAAAGCCACTTAGGAAATCCACCCACCTTGCTTGCCTAGCATTTAAGGTAGGTTGACTGAAATAATTAGTCAAACTGTGATGGTCGGTATGCAGCAAAAACTTCCGGCCCCTGAGATAGTGCCGCCACATCTTCAGGGCATGAATAACGGCAGCCAACTATAAGTCATAAGCAGAATATTTTTGCTCATGTTCTTTTAATTTTCGAGACTCGTAAGCAATCACTCTGGCTTCTTGCATCAATACCCCTCTCAATCCTTCTTTGCTAGCATCTGTACATACTTCATAATCCTTATTGGGATCTGCTATACTCATAATAGGTGCTGTGGTGAGCAGGTGTTTCAATTGTTCAAAACTTTTCTGGCAATTTGGGGTCTAATGAAACAATTTTCCTTTCTTCTGCAGGGAAGTAATGGGAAATGCTACCTTGGAGAAACCTTCTACGAATCTCCGGTAATACCCAGCTAACCCCATGAAAGATCGGACATCTGCTACATCTTTTGGAACCGGCCATTCCATTATAGCTTTTATCTTTTCCGGATCCACCGCAATTCCATCCTTGGTGATTACGTGACCCAGATACTGAATTTCTGATTTGAAGAAGTCACATTTACTAAACTTAGCGTACAACTGATGTTCTCAAAGGGTCTGCAACACTACTTGGAGATGTTCGTGATGTTCTTCGATAGTGCGTGAATAAATTAAGATATCATCAATAAATATCAGCATGAACTGGTCCAAATAAGGATGGAAAATACTGTTCATTAAGCACATGAAGGTTGCCGGGGAGTTGGTAAGCCCAAACGGCAAAACCATGAATTCATAGTGCCCATAACTGGTTCTAAAAGTTGTTTTTGCAATGTCCTCATCCTTAATTCTGATCTGGTGATAACCTGATCGTAAATCGATCTTAGAGAACACTGTCGTGCCTTTTACTTGATCGAACAATTCGTCGATCCGGGGAAGAGGATACTTGTTTTTAATAGTCAACTTATTCAATTGTCTGTAATCAATACACATCCGGAGGGTGCCATCTTTCTTCTTGATAAATAATACTGGCGCCCCCCATGGAGACACACTGGGACAGATGTAATTCTTGTCCAGTAATTCTTGCAACTGCATTTTTAATTCTGTCAACTCAGGCACACACATTCTGTAGGGTGCTCGTGACAATGGTGCAGCCCCTGCTACTAAATCTATAGTGAAATCTATGTTTCTTCGCGGTGGTAGTCCTGGAATTTCTTCCGGAAACACATCTGTAAATTCTTGTATTACAGGGATATTATTCAAAGATGCAGATTTATCCTTGGAGTTTACATAGCCCACTTGGATGGCGTAAACTTGGCAGCCTTTCCGTACACATTTTACCAACTGATTTGCAGTTATTGGTCGAACCTGCACTGGTCGCTTGACTCCCTGCATTTCTTTGCTGTTTCCTTGTTGATCTCTGTAATAAATAATTTTGGTTTTGCAATCAACTAATGACCAGTGTTTTTCTAACCAGTCCATAATGATTAGAATGTCATAGGAACCCAGAGGGAGTATGTTCAGGTCAGCTATTATTGGCTGGTCTGCTATAGTAAATGAGCAGTCGTTGATCTTGGTGGTTACCCGCCGCTTAGCCCCAGTAGCTAATTGCACTAGCCAAGGGTTTTTAAATTTAACAGATTGCAAATTACAACGTTCCACTACTTTCGGGTTCACATAACTTAATGTGGCCCCGGGATCAATCAAAACAGATATGGTAAGGTTTGAAATTTTACCTTCGAACTCGACCATAGTTGGCTGATATTCCGCCTGTCGATCCTCCAAATCCGCATTGATTCTGGGTACGCTTCGACCCACTTCGCCAACAGTTCAGGCTTCATGAATTTGGGATAACAGTTCAGTCCCCTTTCGTTGTGGGCAATTTTTGATGTAGTGAGGTCCCCCACAACCCCAGCACTGCACAGGGGGTCTTGCTGTCCCCTCATTGTCCAATCTGATTTGCTGTTCACTGACCTTGGACTCATTTGTAGATTTGAACTTGGATGTGGTTCTGGCTGCAAATCTGTTGTTTGTTCCCTTGCCAACGCCTTTATTTCCATTATTGCGAATCCCTTTGTTATTTCCAACTGTCTTAAAATTCTTCTTCTCATTCCATTTCCTGCTAGCAGTTTCCCCTTTCTGTTTACTTTGCTGATAACAGATTCTAGCCTTGCGGATTACTTCATCCATTGATTTTGGATTATCAAATTCAATCCTTTCCCGCATATACGGGGGTAAACTGCTAACAAATCGCTGCACTTTCGCTTTTTCCTCCCTTATATATGGTACGTAGCGGAGTAAGGAAGTAAAATGGGTGATGAATTCATCCATAGTCTGCTGTCCCAATCGCAGATCATGGAATTCTCTGGCTTTTTCATCATAAAAGTGTTCTGTTAGATATCTCTCCTTGAAGAACCTTTGGAAATTGTCCCATGTTATGTTTTGTTCTGTAACCCCTTTGACGATCTTCAGTTCTTCCCACCATAAGGTGGCCTTTCCTTGTAATTGAGAAATAGCTAGTCATGCATTAAGATTATGATCGTACTCATAAAGCTGAAAATACTTATTCATATTGATTAACCATGCTTCAGCGGCTTCTTCTTGTTCTCCATCAAAATGCGGTGGCTTAATCTTACAGAATTCCCCTTGCAGTTCTACCCTTTGTCTTTTCGAAGTTTGCTGTTCAAATGCATTATCTGAGCGTTCTTCCTGATCCTCCGATCCTTCGGGGGGTATGTGATGATTCTGCTCTTCCGATATCCTTTGCTGTTCCGCACTTGGATTAACTGGTATTTGATTTTGTCTGTCGGACAAACTTTTCAAAATTCTTTCTTGTTCCATTGTCAATCAGGCATTATCTTCTCGTAGTCGAGCCATCTCATTCTTCAGCTCCTGCACGGTCTCCAGAATTGCTTGATTTGTGATTCTGGCTTCTTCTCCAAGTTGTAGCCACAATTCTGGGTTATTTTCTGCACCGGTTACGCCCTGCCCCATTACAGGTCGTCGCGGTGTATTTTCTGCTCTCCTCATGTCTGTTATTCTCAAAACCTGGTCCTGTGTAAGAAAACATTCACGAGTAGTAAAGAAAAATGATTATTTGTCAATTCATTTTCACAATGTCCATTCATCATTATCTTACCCAGAGGCCACAGTACTGTATCTGGGCTCTGATACCATATGTCATAACCCTCCATACACTAAACATTACACAATAATTAAAAATTTTATTTATTACCTACACATCTATATATTAACGCCATCATGGTATTTGACTTTGTTAATAATGGATATGATTTATAAATGCATTGATTCAGCATATCTATCTTCTGCCGATTAACCGGACGTTGATTGTCCTTGGTAACTTTATACGGTACAAGTCAATACATTTGGCGGCAGGTTGAGGTGCCTTGTTCGTGACACCTGGCATCCATGATCCACTCCATCGATCCGCTGCGCTGAGGCTTGGTTTTGGTAGCTGGGACATTAATGCTACAGTCCCGCCACCCACCTCTCGGGATTCTCATTGCAATCGGCGGTCAGGATCACTACCAGTGATCGAACGGTGGAGGTTAGACGTGTCTTGGGCGGGGTAATACATAGGGTTCCTTCACGCTGTCCCGGTCATTTGCGTTGTTGCCCCAGCTCCACAGATGCAGCCTTTGCTCCAGCGTTACTGCCATGGTCGGGGTGCCATTGCCGTGGGTATTCCCGGTTCAATTCACTGGTACCTTGAATGTATTACAGAGATGGCCTGTTGGCGGTGAAACCCTCACTGTCCCTCGCCCTTATCTCCATCTGCAACAAGTGATGCGCCCTTTCCTTCGCTTCATTACTGTATTGTTCATTCTTTTCACTGTATTTTATATGAGTATGCTAACTACTTGGTTAATATTGGTGGAATAGGGTAGCAGACCGATGAGGACGCGGTTGCAATGATTATTCAGGGTCTCGACCTTCAATCCCTTAATCCGGTAAGCGCTCTACCCTGTAGGTTTGCATTGGTTATTTTAATCTTGGAGTTCGACTCATATTGTTCTTCTCTACCAGGGTTTTGTCCATTCCATCATGACTTGGCGCCATGGCCTCACTTCGGCAGAATTTCTTTTCATTCCCTGTTTATCATTATTTTGGGGTTGAAACCCAGGTCGTCGTATGAGTAGTTTTTCCATAGGGTTTTGAGTCTGGTTATGGTCTGTCCGATAGCTCAGATCTATGATTGTAATTGTTCGAATGTTCAGTGTAAACATATTGTAATGGACTCGGCATTATGGCCGTGGTTAATGCATCAGGATTATGGGTTGTTTCCATTTGTCGAACAGGCTTTACATGATACAGACCTTATTGCTTTTCTTTACTGTTTTAATATTTTTATACACTGTTAGCGTGCGGTGCCACTCCCCATGATCCACCGAAACTTCACATGTTACACACTGTTTGTTTATTTTAGTTTTTAATGAAATGGTCTGAGGGTTTGGTTTATGACCCTGCTCTTTCTGGGTTCGCCGTTTATCGGGTTATATGATATACAGATTAATGAGTCAATGTATATGCATGTTATTGTTGACAAAAGAATAATCCAAATGACAGAATTTTATTAATGATTCTGATATGTTTATGTATGATTTAAATGGAGGCCTGTTACGGCCCAGTAACGGCTCCATTATTGGTGGATTACCACTCCTCTTTGTTAGCTGGAGATTAGCCTGTTAAATGTTCATGTCGTTTCTTCATTATTTGTCTTTTTGCTTTGGTGTTAAATAAATATATCCGCCATGCGGATGGTATGACCTTCAGGTTATATCAACCCTTATTTGACAATATACAAGGTGCCATACCACCAGGTGGTTCACACCTGTGTATGCGGCCAACCCGATATTCCTATCGTTATGATAATCGACAGTTATATTTATACTCTGTACATGGTGAGACCTTTACAGTATTTCATTTTCTTGTAACCCTTATTGAACTATGATTTTTGCGAAGGTTTGTACCACTATTTATCTGGAAAGACATATATTTACAGGACAGACATATATTTACAGGACATCAGATTTATCCTCTTTGACTGCTACCTTTCGTAATGAAATCTCATTTCGAGTATATCTGTATTTGTTTTGGTTCACTTTTCAATACTTGTAACAGAATTTTGGACAATGTGTGAATCACTACTCATAGAGTTCTGTATTAGAGGTAAATGGTTATTTCGGATGCTGTTATCTAGCTTAGGTATTAATATATTTATACCTGTTTTCATACCTGATAATGGTAGTTCAGCTATTCTATTTATTTCTGGCATCTAGTAATTACTGTCTCTTTATTTGCACCACTTCACTTGTTCGGAAGTAACGTACAGGATACCTTTTCAATTCTCATTCTCTGTTTCTTTCTCTTACTTAATACATGACATATATATATGACAAGGGCGTTAATCAGTACCGGTATTACATTCAGTAATACCCAAGTTCTGATTTACAGCCCAAGAGTCACACCTAAAGCAACTATAATCAGATTCTTAGGAATACAGGGTAATAATTAGTCTCCAGATTTAATGAAACTACAGATACTTACCTTTGTATCCTTGCCTTTTATCTTCTGCACTTCTACAGCACATAGAAGATGATTGAATGCTTGATATCCTCCCAGCCACGAGACCAGTCTTCCGAACTGAGTCTCTCCCCCAAGCTCTCTTGCCGGCCACAGTCTCAGCAATATGAAACACAAATGTGCCTGTGCTATCTGGTCCTCACCAGACGTAGCACCCTCTTCTTCTGCTCCAGTGCCTTTTTCCTTTCTTCCCGTTTGTTCATTCAACAACCCGGGTCTTTTCTTCTTTCCCCTTTTCTATGGGAAAGAGAGAACAGTTAGGGTTTCCCCTAATATGCTGGCAACTGTTTTTCCTTTATCTTTAATCAAGAAGAGTAAATAACTTTTCACATAAAGTTACTGTGTACACACACATATCATGCAATTCATATTCTACCATTTTCACAATTAATATTATCATCATTTTCAAGAAAATAATAATTTATGTTATTTTCATTCACCCATAAGCTAAATAACAATTTATTCATGTAAAAATGTCTGGTCATTACAAAGGGAAGGTATTCCATACTCGTAGTTGAAATTTGTTATGTCGAAGGGTTTTCATGATATTGAAGTCTTGTCTCTCTTCTTTTCTCCATTAAGCTTATCTAAGAAATCAACACTAGAAGGCTCCGACAATATAGCATAATATGAACACGTTACCAAGAAATGAACATATAGTTAAACCTGTAACATTTGCAATTAAATTAGGAAAAAAAAAATAATATATACATGAAATTCAATAACCTAAAATCATACCCATATAAATAAAATTAAAATTAACTTGTCATTGATGTTCATGAACTCAAAAATTGTAAAACTTTTCTTAAAATCATACCATATAAATAAAATTAAAATTAAAATTCGATGGTGATTGACCTCCACACTTACTTGAACGCCTATATTCCCAGAAAATATAACGAACTTGACCATCGCTAAAACCATACCATATAAATAAAATTAGAATTCGGTGGTGATGGACCTTGACACTTCCTTGAACGCCTATATTCCTGGAAAATATAACGAACTTGACCATCCTGATTTTGTTCAGACACGTGCCCATACCAGAGCGTAATATGTTGCTTTTGTCAGAGAATATAAAATTTAACCTGTAACAAACGCATCGGGCATTGTCAAGAATGGAATATGCCGCTTTTTTGTCCGAGATTATAAAAAACTACAGGCCCCCACACCTTCAAAAAAATCATTTGACCGTTCGATGAACTCCGAGCGCCCACTACTCACATTACTTGTCACATAGAAGTCACTGACGCATCTGCGTTTAAATTCGTTTCCACAGTTAAATAACTCCCAAGTTTCTACCGACATGGCTTTTTACTCGAGAAAGAATATTCCTAGAACATGTGATATAAATGCTTTGATTCGTTGTTACAATACTCGGAAGGCACCTCATGCGCATATCTATTTCCAATTCTGGCATGTGATTATGCAGTTAAATTTTAACCCATTTGCATTCTGCAATGCTCGAGAAATTATGTAGTTAAGTTTTAAATTGCTTCTAATGGTAAAATTATAAAAAAAAAAAATTCCTAACGAAGGTACACATTTTAAAAAAACATGAATTGCTTTCATGAAAGTGCACAAAATGCACAAAGTTATGAAGTGATTTCAAAAGGGAAATCTCTATATAAACAACCATGGACATCCTTTATCTACACAACATGTCAATGACCTTTGGAATAATGAAAATGATTAAGAAATTAGCGTAATTATAATTAGTGTGTTTTTGCTACACAATAAAATTGTCAAGATAAAACTTAAAGAAAGGTTTTTTAATAGAAAAATTCTCTATTATAATTGATATGGATTAATAATATTATTCCCTAATAAGTACAAAAATTCCATATGGATTAATAATTTTTTCAATTAATAATAAA
>APFE031240474.1:165038-238759 GCA_000404065.3 Pinus taeda | reverse complement strand
CTAAGTACCCATGTGGCTCTTTTGGCAAAATGGCACGTGGAACCTTGAGAACAACAAAAAGGCTGTGGAATCTCCAGATGGCTGCGGAATCATCAGATAGCTGCAGAATCGGCAGAGAGTTGCGGAATGCCTGTAAATATGTCAAAATCTAAACAAAACAGTCACACATTAGCAAAGCTCACTTGATCATGCTTAATGACATCTAATGTAATGATATGGGCGATTTTACAGGGAAAATGAGGTGAAAGAGAGAGATAGGTGATGAAAAACAGTAGATAATAGTAGATGATGAGGTGTAGGTTAGAGGCTCTACACGTGCCAAGATGATTATGGGAGAAAACTACAGTGAGGCTATTCGGCACTGTGGGGTCAAGAAAATGGTGGCAGTATTTCAAAAGTATTTCTATTGGTCGAATCTTTTATAAGATGTCGGGAAGTACATCAGATCATGCACTACCTGTGCCATTGCCAAAGCGACCGTCATGAAGCAAGGCCTCTATACCCCACTTCCTACCCCTAGTCGACCTTGGGAATCCATATCCATGGATTACATGTCATGCCTTCCTCCACTAAGTGTGTAAAGGACTTTGTTTTTGTGGTCGTCGACAGATTCTCGAAGATGGCCATTACGACGGCTTGTAAGAAGAACATCACAGTAGAAGCCACTGCTAAAATTTCCTTTGAATGAGTGTGGGTGGACTTTGGGATCCCACAATTTATCATCTCAGATTGAGATAGTCGGTTCCTCAGTACATTTTGGTCCACAGCCTTCCATCCTCAAACTAATGCCCAGACAGAGGTTGTCAACGGGATGATTGTACACATTTTGTGCATGTACAACTCAAAGCATCCATGCACATGGGACGAGAGCCTTCCGTATGTTAAGCATAGCTACAACCGAGCTCTTCATAGCTTGATTGGCTACAACCCTTTTCAGGTGGGCTTGTGATTCCAGCCACTATGTCCTATTGATGTGGCCATGCCATTTACAACTACTCACATAGATTAAACTCATGTCCAGTCCGGAATAGATAAGGCGACCAGCTTCATTGAGCACATCCAACATATTCGTCAGCAAGTCCATGACATTCTGGAGTAATCAAATGCCAAGTACAAGCAGCGACATGATCAACATAGGGTACCACATAAGTTTTAGGTGGGTGACAAAGTCTGGTTGCCTTTGTAAAAGGAACGCCTTACCAGAGCCTATCAGAAACTGAGACTACTCTGATATGGTCCTTACACCATTACCACTTGGCTATGGGAGATAATGCATTTCAGCTTAGCATTCCCCCTTTCCTTGGCCTGCACCCAGTGTTCAATGTGGACTGCCTTCGGTCATACTTTCCACCATTACTAGGCACATCCAACATTGCACAACAATCATACCCACAGAATTAAATCCAAATTGCATGGAACAAGCTGCAAGTGATCGGATCATTAATAAACAAATCAAACACACTCACCAACAAAATATCCAACTGTATCGAGTTGTCAAAGTAGACCAACTCCTTCACGAGGGCAAGTGGTTCACGAGAGACCAAGCTCAGCAGAACTTTCCTCATCTCATGCAGGAACTCAACGCAATGGGGACCATTACTTCCTAAAGTGGGAGGAATGATCGAGATGGATATTGGTGGCCACCTGTCAAGTCCACTTGGACCCCACCATTGTTTCTCTCAGCATTTTTAGTTTCCTTAATTGTAGCACAACTTACTATTTTTAGCCGTTTTTCGGGTCTTGAACTTCCGGAGCCGTTTTGAGGCCCTAAACGACATTTTTTGGGAAAACTAGGAGGAACATAGGTCCATGGATTGATGTTACTCACCCCGAAGTTGTATTTCTCGGGTAGATCTTTCTAACGAGATATTGTGCATGTCAAACGGAGATCGTATGCCAAAGTTTTGACCCTGGGAAGTTGATGTACCAATTTACCCAAACGGGGCCCACACTTTGGTGTTTCATCTTCTAGGGTTAGGTTTTTGGATTTTTAGCGTTTTCCATTATTTCTCAACAATAAATAGGCCTTCCAGCCACATTGTAACACAATTTAGAGGCATGTAGCTGCCACATCTCTTCTCAGAGATAAGCTACCATAGCCCTAGCTGGTTTATTTCCATTTCTGTTTGTGAGCATATTTCATTATTTTACAGTAAGGAAATGAAGTATTATTTCCACTGCATATCTATCTTATGGTTATCTCTGTATTTTATTGCGTTCCTGTTTAAATCTGGATCAATATACTACTTGATAAATTGGTAGGAAACAAGCCAACTTTTTTTTCTTATAGTTAACAATCTACCTTCCATTTAAAAATTGGTGAATATTTGCCTCCTAGTTACCTACTTTTTAAATAGAAAATTTATTAAATTGTGCTAAACGATTGATTTTAACAATTGAATTTTATTCTTATCTTTATTCTTTTATTTTTATCACCTTTTTTTCTCTCTTTTTTTAAATATTCCTAATATATATGAAATTTTAAGATGATGATGAATCAAATTGAGGTTGCAGAAGGTCTAGGATCCTCCCTACCTACTATCTCCATCTCAAATTGTTGTAGAACATGTTGAATGAACTCCTCTTGTTTGAGAAGATATTGATACAATATTAACCCTTTTTTATGTTGGAAATTTTCATCCCAAAAAAGTTATTATTGGTAGTAGGACATTTGAATAAAGGTGTGGTTATTCTCATAAATGTTTCTATGATTGTTGTAAAAACTAGCATTTCCAAAAAGGATTTTTACATATTTTGGGGATATTGGAAGATGTATCTTTTTTATGACTTCAAACTTTGCTAGATGAACTTGAATTCCTGCACAACATATAAGATGAACAAAAAAAAATCCTTGTAGTCTATAACATAGGGAACTTAACATCACCTAAAGAAAGGTTATTCTATTTGCATCTAACCTTCTGATATTTTTTTAATGCTTCTGAGAGAAGAATAGCCATACACAAATAGATCATCTGTATAAATTTACAAACAATCTTGGATCCATTTAGAAAATATAGCTAATACTTAAAGGTGGTGGGATCATTGAATATCCCAAGGGGTGGCACTCTATAGGATAATGTACCGCGGGGGCATGTAAAGGTGGCCTTGTCCTAATATTGGGTGCAATATATATCTAGTTGTATCCACTAAAACTACCAAGAAAACATAAGTACTTTTTAATAACTAACGTGTCCAAAACATAATCAATAGATGGAAGAGGGATGCAATATTTTAAAGTGGATATGTTAAGCTCCCTATAATCAACACAAATATGTAACACCTTCCTCCCACAAATTTTCAAGCTAACAAATCTATTTGGGTAAATATGTGACGAAGAGTTTCTATGATATTATTAAATCACCAAGTACAATTACGGAAGTGGAATCAACAAACCAAAACCAAACTGGCTTTCCTCGGGAGCTAAAAGAACCTGAGGGGATAACTAACCCCTCTAGGTTGCCAACCCCTGAGTTAACTTGATTTTTAGCTGAGATAACCTTTAGTCTCTCCCATAACAATCCCTCCATGTGATTGAAACCCTCCAGTCACTCCCATAGTCTTGCTTCCTGGCGACTGTAGTCCTTTTCAACTAGTTATCTGTGAGCGACCACGAGATTTAAGCCACCTTTTTAGGATAGGACTTGGCCCTCTACCCAAAACATTATTAAGCTTGTAGGGATGATAAATGACAAGAATACAACACCTATAATTAAAATCTTGAGCAAGGACTCAACCTAACCCATCCTATTAATGACAAGAATTTTGTTAGACACATCATAAAGATGTAATCTATAGGTCATAAATACACATATGAACATAAGGGGCTCATAATTATCTAAGATTTGTTAAGAAGGTTTGATGCCCTCTCAAAATATATACATTATCATCTATTAGGTCATACATTCATTTACATTTCATTTACTAATCATAACATGATGAGAGCCATAACTCAAGTATGTCATAAAACCATGCTTATAACAAGCATATAACCAACATAGTAACAATGATAAAGAAAACCATCCAAATCACATAATATAAAGCACATTTGTTCATAAAGCTCAAGATAAATATTCTTATTTGATGTAGGAGCAACTGGACTTAGCCAACAATATGATTGTTTGTTCACATGTTGTGGCTAAATGAGATGAATTTCATTGACCTCAAGTGTCAAAAGTCAATTTAAATCAATAGAGAGAGTTCGGTCTCTCCCATTTGTCTTTATATTAAGTTATTGTAACAATTAGAATATTGCATTATTTTAAGGCTAAGAGATAATTTGTTACTGTAGGTGTGTAACAGAGCTTGAGAATAGAGATTTAATTGTTAGATTGATTAAAATAGGGATCAATTTGTCAATGAAATTAGGCTAGGATTTGACTCATAAAAGAGAAAAGAATGTAATGGAGAAGGATTAGCTGAGATGATAGGGAATTGAGTGAGTAAGTGAGATATGAGTGATGGATATGGTCTTGAGTTTGAGACAAAGATCAAATAAACTATTGTACTTGAGCCTAGAGGGCTAAGACTCATGTAACTTTTATTTTATTGAATAAATTGATTAAGTGTGCAGTTGTATGTTAATCCTGGTGAAAAATCTCATTTAAATCTTTGTATCAGTGTTCTGGACCCCGAACAGGTATTTCCTCTATTTTAACGCTTTAATTATAAATCTCAGCATTTATGTGTTTTATCGTAATCGTGGTCATTTAGCGTTAAGGTTAAATATTTGGATTAAACATGAAACATCTCTTTAAGCACTTTATTAATGTAAAAGTTTAAAACACGTGGTTTGTATCTGATGAGCGGCAAGTGGTTTATCGCATGCTCAAAAGGTGGTAAGTGGAAATATTGAAAGTATGCGTGATTAGCCTTAGCGCTCAACACGTAGCAAATGGAGGAGAGTGAAAACAATTTTTCTCATGTGCCTCTGAAGTGATAATGATTGTGCTAGAGTCTGCACGATATCAGACAACGACCGTTGGATTAGACGGAGTAGATCGATGGTGGAAAATCAACGGGCTAGTTAGTGATCTGAAAACTGATAGCCATTAGATTTAGAGAGAGGAGATCAATGGTGCAGAGTGAAGCACTGGTCAAAAGGTAAAGTCAAAGTGGGACCAATGGTATTTAGTGCAAAAGACGGACCCTCATAGAAAAGTAAGCCACATACAAAATCTGTTTAAACATATCTGATTGGTTATAAAGTTAACAATTAATCTATTTTCAGACTTTATCCTTTTTTAGTAAACCTCATGTGTCATTTTTGGTATCAGAGCACAGATATTGAATTTTGTTGCAGTAAACATGCCAGCAAGGATAGGAGCTGGCATAGGTCAAGGAAGAGTTGAAGCAAGTGTAGTTCTGCTGGATGAGATCCAAAGTGTGCATACAAGGATGGACACAATGGAGACTACTTAGAGGAGAGCACCTGATGAAGGAGTTGCCAATGCCACAGAAGAATCTTGTTTATTGCCTTTGTAGTTGCCACAGTGTACATTTGTTATGTATTTGTTTGGAATTAAGTATTTGTGTTACCTCTAACAGATAATTGTTGATCCATGACTCATGAGATAGCATAAAGTTGAAGAAATTTATCTACATACATTATCCCCTAGTCATAAAAGTCCTTCCCTCTAATATTTTGACCCTCTGATACTACAACCTTCCATGATTCCACTTACGACGTCCCAAGCCTCTAACTCTCCAAAATTTGGGGTTTCGAAATTCAACCTTCTTATAAGGACTTCAACATCCTTATTTAAACTATCAATGAATTTTGATATCAATATCCATTTATGAACATCCACATACCATTGCAAATCACTTTCAGGGCACTAACAAATAGTGCTAATTCTAAGAGTATATGAACTAATCCCTTAAGGTAGAATCTCCTACAATGTCTTGGACTCCCAACCATCATAGCCATCATTTTATGTATTCACCAATATTACTGCTACTATGGTGATTCTATACCAGAGAATCTAGAAACGATAGGACTCATCGTGAGATTGGAAGATGATGCATAGCTTCTGCCATCACAACTAGCCTAGTGGGCATCAATGTTTCCTTTCCTAATCGTCATGCTAGCACATGCATCCATGCTAGTATGGTTGACATCAATGCCAACACACTTTCTTACTGAAATTAAATGAAAACCACCCAACTTGATCTCACATCTCAATTGTTGACATCAATTCCAACGCACTTATTGCCACTAGCCATAGACAATGCCAACTATCCAACAATCTCCCCCTTTGACATTGATGATAACACCTCTTCACTTCTCCAGATTGATGTCCAATCCTAATGCTTCTTCTACACCTCCTTAAATGACACACCAATGGTTTTCTTTCCCTTTCTTGGGCCATAAAAAATTATTCCCCAACAAGATTCTCTCCCCCTTTGAAATCAATGGAAAAGGGCTACAAGATTCTTCTTCTCCCCATGCAATCATTGACTTTTGGTGATCAGGATCTAGCTAGTGTTGTGCATTTTTATCTCCAGACATCTCTTGAAGGGTAAATACTTGTTTTTCTATAAAATGGAGGTATGTGATACTCTCCTCATGAACATATACTTCCTCCATGCATATAAATCTCCAATTTTTTACACCTTATGGATTTTGTCTAGGTACTATTTTTGCCAATGCATATTTTGTATCAATTAAAAATAAATTGGTACCAATACAAATTTGGTCATGGTATTATTGTTTCTACAAATACCGAACGTTAGTGATTCATTGAGATTTCCCTCCTTTGTTGTTGTTGTTTTCTAGACTGTGCTTACTTCTATGCTCCTCTTTATATCATGCCACTCAAAATATGGATTCTTGCTTAAGTAATGCCAATTGCAACAAAAAGGGTGATACTAATTGGATAATGTACCATGCAAATTATAATGCTTCCTTTCATAAAGAAATGCTCATTTTCAGAAAAGGTTGTTCCATACAAACTCTGACCACCAATTGAGATAGTGATATCAATTGAATATTAATGGAAATTGAAAGCTTACATCCACTGTGATTTATGAACACAAGACTACTAGGAAAAATAAGATGCACAACTTAAATGAAATAAGGATATTTTATCGAGGATGAAAACCTTTAATTTCTTGTGCAATATTTCTTCCTGACACTCAAAATTGTTTCCTACTACTTAATAATAAAGTAGCTCCCCTTAAGCCATTTCCCTCTGATCTGTTGCATCCACTTCCTTATTCTTGTGTGGCAACTCATTGTCTGGACCTGACTTGACTGTGGGCATCTTCATTCACACTTTTGTTGCATCACATCTTCTCTACACAACATAACATGTTTTTGTGTACTCCACCTAAAAGCTGGATGGCTATACTCCTCTCTCTTTCAATGTTGATACATTTGAAATAAACAACTACATTAATATAGTCACCTAGGTGACTCGACCATAACTTCAACAATCAGATGCACGTTTCTGTCTATTCTTTCTAGCTTCCTACATCTCACTTATGTGCAATCCCTTGACGCCATTCTCTTCATTTATTGAAGAGACACATATGTTCTACTCCCCCTGAGAAGATGTTAGGTCCCTATAACACTAGTGATTCCCCCATTACTATCGCCATTGTATCCCTTATTGTTATTATTGTGCCATATATAATCCCACTATTGTTATTTTTGTTCCTTTATATTATTATTGTTAGGTTGGATTGGTTATATTGAGATCCCTTAGACTCCTATATATAGAAAGGAGGTTTTGTCATTTGTATCAACCAAGAGTTTTTTATTTGTATAATGTAAAGGAGGTTCACCATAACTCTTTCTCTACGAAGTTTTAGACGCTAAAAGAAAAACCCATTTGAGAATAAATCGGTTTGTAGCTCGGCTCCTAATTTTAGATCCTAGCTTGCCATAGTTTTTAGAGATATAATCTGATGAAGATATGGTTTGTCTAGACCCTTGAATTACATTCCAAACAAGTCACCTTGGAACAATTGTCATAACTTTCTCTCTGAGCATCAAATTGAACTTTCGTAAGAATTTTCAGAAATACGATGGATTGTATCTTTTGGGTACCATTTTCGTAAATTAATGTTGAAACAGTGACCCGTGGCACGTAGTACAAGTTGGCTCTACTGAACAAGTCTATACTCTGGGCATCATGGGAGGTTTGGCATAACTCTTCATTGGAGTATCCAATCTTGATCAGACTTGTGGAGTTACAAATATTACTTAGAGGGTTACCGCAGCAAAAAATTTCAAACCATGGAGATACAAAATTACAAAAATACATGAGATTCAATATCAAGCTCCTACAAAGTGAAAAAAAGGTGCATAGTTTTATTTTTTATTTTTACATAAGCTTGGTTTGAAAAATTAGTTTGGAGGAATCCAAAGGGCATAGCGAAGCATTATTATCGGTAATTGATGTCACGAACAAAGAAAATGGAAACACCTAGTAAGCAACTTGAAAGTTGTAGTGTGACTCATGAAGAAGAGGAATAAATGCAACATGATATATCAAAATTACGAGACCAAGTGCAACAAATGTCACTCGCACAAAACATAACAGAATCTAACATGGATGATTTAAAGAAATACATAGAAGCTAAGATGTATGGTGTGGAAGCTAAGATGGATGGTTTAAAGGAAGGTGTGGAAGCTAAGATGGGTGGTTTAAATAAAGGCATAGAAGCTAATATGAATTATGTGGAACCTAAGATGGACAGCGTGGAAGTTACGATGGATGATTTGAAGACAAGCATGGAAGATTTGAAGGCAGATTTGAAGACAAATGTGACAAAGTTTCTACAAGAAATTATTACTAATGGTGAAAGGGTAGTGAAGGAAACTCATGCTTAGAAAAAATAAACGTTAATCATGATTTCATAGACTCTAACGTTGGATCGAAGAACCACCATGTTCCAAAGATTGATATGAGGAAGTTTGATGGCAATGATCCCGGAACATGGATACTATGCTATTTTTCAATGTCCATAATGTGCAAAACACACAATAGGTAGACATAGCAACTTTGTATTTGGAACCAAATCTATTTGTATGATATCCATGGCTTTGCTCTTATAAAAAAATGTCACTTGGGCTATATTTACGAATGAAATGGTAGCACATTATGAGGATACAAAAAGCAACACCTTTTTTAGCTAATTGATAAATCTCAAACAAATGGGTTCAATTATGGAGCACAATGATGACTTCCAAAAATTGAATATAAGGGTAAAACATATTCGAGAGGATCATAGGATTGATGTCTTCATTTGGAATTTAAAAGATAACATCCAACATGAGGTTTGCCTTTGGGAACTAGATTCATTGGAGAAGGCATTTAGGTTGGCAAGAAAAATGGAAAGAAAAATTATGGAAAAAAGGAAGCCTACCACTCATAATCATAAATATGAATGTTTTGATTCCCCTAGCTCTCCACAACCTACAATGTTGACACCACAACAATTGGAAGAAAAAAGAGGAAAGGGGATTTATTAGAGTTGTGAAATAAAATAAAATAAAGGTCATAAGTGTGCCAAGAAGAAATTATTTTGCATAGATTGTGAAGAGTGTTAGCCTCCTAATCATAGCAGTTATTCATCTTTCATGATCAACATTTTTACATGCCAAATATGTCATGCTTTGCAGGCTGCAATGTTCCATATATGCTACTGAGGCCAAAGAAGTGTCCATGAGAGTCTGGTAGCCTAAGTGCCTCTGCTGTATTCTAATTTTGATGAGTTATTCCATTTTTTAAGAATTTTCAGTTAAAGGGAGGTCCAAACAGCTTAATCTTGGTCTCTCTAGGTTTCAATTTCCTGTTGTAGAATATAGAGAATCATTATCTGTCCAAACAACTTAATCTTGGTAGATTCTTAGATAGGTAGAGAAGTAAGGGTGCTCAACAGCTTAATCTAAGCCCCTGGATGAAATAAGTATAGATGTAGTTAGGAGGATAGTAAAAAAAAGAAAAAGTTCAAAAGGTGGGTTTGCTAGTTCAAGTGCACCCAAACCAAAAGAAGAAAAAGTGTTAAGTGTATTAGGCTGGGTAGGTAGTTTGAGGTTGCAGAAGCAGATTGGTAATCATTTGTGGTCTTGTCAAGGAATACTTATATCACTTATGGCATTGGCACCATGGCAGTTGTTTGGTGGTACAACAAGGAAGCATAACTAATTTCCCCTTCTCATTTCCTCAGAAATCATTCACTAACATCCCCTCAAGGACCTTGGGATCTGCCCAACCAGTCCAGTTTTTACTCCATTCTTGTTAAAAACCAAGTTGAGATCTCAGTTGACTTAGTGAAAAAAAACCACATTTCTTGTGTAAAAATAATCTTTACACAATCCATTCATTTCCCTATGCTTAAGTTTCCATTCTATAAACTTAGCATGTATCCCCTCCTTTGCATTCCAAAGACCTCATATTAACATCTAACCCTATTATATAGCTCCCTAAATCATTTCCCCTACCTATATTCTACAAGAAACTATATAAAATCCCAAAATATTACATATCCCGCCCTATAGCACTATAGCTATGTAACATGGTTTGGGAGATATTGGTCCATTTGGGACTAATATAAACCCTTCTGCATCTTAAACCCGGAGTTACTTTAACCCCTAGTTGAAGTAATAACCCTAGACCCCCTCTTTCATCTATAAACCTAACCCTCCGCCTCCACCTGTATTGTTAATGGTATGATGTTTTAAACTCTAACTGTCGCACATAACCCACAAACCCAAATGAAAAACCCACTTTCCTAAAGTTTTTCCCCCACCAAAATTAAATAATTAAGAAAGGCGCCACAGGCCCTATCCCTTATCCTTCCGCTGCCTCCTCTGTTCCGCCATCCGTCCGATTTCCTGCGCCCTAGATCTAGAGTGGGCGGGTCTTTTCCCCTCTGAACCCGTCGATGGTTAGCATCTGGGAGATGGGCGGTTTTCCCATCGTACTCCCGGCACACGTCACCCCCTCGACTGTGGCGGAGCCCCCTCCTGCCCAGCCACCTATGCACAAAAGCGGTGCGCCATAAAACCGGATACTGCTTCCCCCTGCGTGACATAATCACCACGTCACCGTGCTGCATCACCCTCTTGTGTAACCCTCCTGCGTCACTGTGCCATGTCACCCTGCCACGTCACCCTACCACATCACCCTGCCATGTCACCCTACTAATGTCATGCTGACATCATCCGCCGCACTCTGTCCCACTGCTGACATCATGCTGACGGCATCCGTCGCACTGGGTCCCATTGCTGACATCATCCACCGAAAGAAAAGCGTGAAGTTGAAACTCGCTGCTCAGAAAGCCCGGAATGAAAATCTGAGGCAGTTTTTGATGCGCGATTAGCGCTTAGCGCTAATCACATATCGCTAAGGAAAAAGGGCCAAAATGGAAAGCCTTAGTTTGCAGTAGTTACTTTTGCCTTAAAAGGGCAGAAAAGGGGCGATTTGATAGTTTCGAGCATATCAGAGGAAAGATGAAGCCCATATTCAATTTAAAAAGTATCAGTGAAGCAGCAAAGTGTATCAGATCGATAATAAGAAAGCAGTGAAACCACCTAAGGCTCTCAGATCATTGTTAATGCACATTAAAGCCACTCAAGAGCAGTGGAACAGAGACCAATTCACAATTATGATTAATGGTCAGCGCATAACAGCAAAGGATATATAGTCTCATTTTTTTGAAGCAGCGGCCCCCAACACAGCATTAAATAAATATTTTTACATTACTTGCAAGAGAAGTTAGGTTAATTGCATTTATTTCCTCATATCCTCTATCAGATCTATTTTCGTAGATATTTTGCCTATAAATATAGCCCTCAACAATGTAATAAGGGTTGGTGGGTTGGTTGGTTGATCTCTCATCTAAGATTTTCTCTGTAAATGTTAAGAATTTCTGTAATCAAAGATTGTTGGAAGGTTTGCATCTGAACTGGTTGGTTGTGCTTTTAATGGCTAAAGAGCTTGGTATGGAATTTTCATGCTTGCTTACGGTTCAATAAGTCTTTCCTCCCTTTGTTTATCAGTTTATATGTACCTGTATCATCTATATATCATAATCTAAGTTGCAGGAAGAAGGATTAGATCATAACTAATTGTAATGCACTCTGTGCTCAATTCTTGTAACTTCTCTATGTTTTCCTCTGAACCAGTGATGAATATGCATTCTCAATTGAACATGTTTAAGCTATTTCCTTCACATATGAATCCTATCTAGGAATTCTTCATTGCCCTATTTAGCCTTCATCCACTTTCCCTCTTTCGCTAGGTGAGAGAATTCTTAACTCCCTCTCATGCCCTGACCTCCATTTCATCCTTGTTCCAGCATAAATCATTGTGCCATGTGTAGCTATCATGCTCCATATTCCTCTCTTCCACCAAAGAAAACACACCCTTCAGTTCACATTCATTGAATCCATGCCTAATGGTTTGAACTTCTTACACTTTGCATGCTAACTCTGCTTGAATAGATCAACCATCCCACCAAACTAAATCAAAACCCATGTGCATCATGTCTAGCCTAAAATCATCCCTTAAACAAAGCTAAAACCCAAAGAGAGAGCCCTGTATGACTGCTGGTAGGCTAGGACCTGTAGTCCAAAGATTGGTTTGTGGTTGCCTCGGCCATATTCCCTTAGGAGTTAAAGGGAACAACCTGAGTGATAACATGATGGCGACTCCGCTGGGGACAATCATTTGTTCATCACCGTAAATCCCCTTTCTGATCAGTTTGCCTTTCGAATAAGCCTTAAACTTGTTTTGAAAAATCCAAAAAAGATCAAAAAATCTCAAAAATATTTTGTTTCTTATTGCATATTAAGTCCTGATCTGTGTAGTGGACAGAGATCAGGTCCTTCAAAGTTAATTTACTTATCCACCTGGCGACTCCACATAATCCTCATAATAAAGACTCCGCTGGAGATATGAAGCCAAGAGAAATATACGAGCAGATTAGGCTTTTGACCTGGATTACTATCCAAGACGTCATGTTCTTTCTCTTCCATAAAATTTTGCTGTGTATATTCTATTTTAAAAATGATTTTAGATTAGATTTTCATGATTTGCCTTTTGAAAATGTCGTTGAAAAGCCTCCTTGCACATTTCAACAACAACCTTTAAATGTTGTTGAAAATCATCATACAGCCAAGGAGGAAACAAATGTTAAAGCCAATCATTCTATCCTTGTTCATATCGAGCCCAGTCAGCTAATCCTTGTACATAATCCCATGCGCCGTAAGGTTCCTGACAGATATAAGCCTCTTGTTTTGCCTCCCGTTCTTAATCCTCTGCCCAAAAATCATCCTGAGTATCTCCCAAGATTTGATGGAGAGAATGGTATTACTATGAAAAAGCATATCCAATCCTTTAAAGACTATCTTAATATATTTGAAATGGAGGACGAGGATATTAGTATCAGGTTGTTTTCCCTTTCTTTGCAAAGAAAAGTTAGGACTTGGTTTAAAGCATTGCCTGAGGCTAGCATTTCTAATATTCAGCAGTTTTCCAAGCTCTTCCTTAATAGATGGATGATAAAACTTAATTTCCTTTTGCTCATTGAAGAATATAATCAGTTAAAAAGAAGTCCAAATGAATCTGTTCAACAATTTTATGATCGGTTCAATCAAGTTTATCATTGTTTGGCTTTGAATATTAGACCTCCCCCTGATTTAGCTCTATTGCATTATCCAAGAGCTTTTGACCCAGAAATAGAATTCTGTTTAAGAGAAAGGAGCCCATCCACTATGAAATAAATGCAGGACAAGGCAGTGGACATAGAGGCAAAACTAAAGATCAGGGAAGAAAAGCGCAAAGCAGAGCAAGAGGAAAAACTTCATGGTTTGTTACAAAAGTCAGAGGAAATGATCACAATGAAATTGGAATGTTTAGAGCACTAGAACACATCTGTTTTGCAAGAGGAAAGTAATGACATTCATGAACAAACCTGCCACAAAACAGATGACATATTCGTACAACCATACATGATGGAGCATTCTCTTGATATACTATATGAATATAATAGCTTCTCTTCTTTCAACTACTTGCCAAAATACGATGAGTATGATGATGATGATGAGCCTAATGACCAAATCAGCCTTGCAGAGGAGTCAGAGCCTATTTTGGCAGAAAGCATAGTTCAGGATCAGCAGCCTAAAATCAATAATCAACGTGCCTATCTTAGCTATGAAGTAATGGAGGAAAGTGCAGAAAATTTTGATTTCAGCGAAGGAACTTTACCTTTCTGTGTGGATTCTTTTCAATTTATTAAGGAGAACTATCATGAAGTTAATAAACAAATATCAGCAAGTGTTGGTATTGATCATTTGGAGGAAGTCCAAATCATTGTTCAAAATACATTGCCTCTAGTTTTGCAGCCCCAAAGAGCCATCGAATATCAGATTGAGGAAGATTCAAAAGTGGCTGTTCGTGACCAAGTGATCCAAGTGGATCCCCTGCTGCTTTGTTTTCATCCATCTGAGTTTTTCGAAGAAGAAGAGGAGTAGCCTGTGCAGATCAGTCAAGGGCCATATGAGCCTTCTTGTAATAAATTGCAAATAGCAGTTCATGTTGTATATGATTCATGTGCTGACAGGGTGTATGATGAAGTAAAGAAGTGCTCTTCTCCATTAGCAGGCTGTGTGCCTCAATATCAAAATGTTGATGATCTCCCTATTCCAAGGCATGATAGTGATCCCAAAATTTTGTACAGTTCTTCAATTCAGTCCAGCAATAATGTATATATGCTGCAGGACCCTTTTGTACATTTTCTTGTTTCAGCAAAGAAGGTCAGCAGTTTTCTGATCTTCTCAAAGATTAACAAAGCCATATCAGATTGCAAGATCTCAGTTTTTCTCGCCATAAAGCACAAGCAGCAAAGCTCGTTCATGCTTATAATACTTAAGTGGCTGCATTGGTTATTTCATTTCACCTAACAGCAAAGTAAGTGCTGATTAGAGTAGGTAGGTAGGATTTCAGTTTTCTGTTTGGATAGCAAGCTTGTTGCAGTTGAAGCCCGAAGTGAAGGCCCTAAGCTCTTCAAGTCTGCTGTCATGTTCATAAATAAAGCAGCCAGCAAAGGGAATTTTTCAGAGTACAGCAACAACTAAAGATTAAGGCATTCTGACCTGCTGTTCTTGATTTTTCGCAAGGAAAAGCCATCCCCAAGTGGAGCCATTGTTAGCCTCCTGCTCATAGCAGGTAATCATCTTTCATGATAGACATTTTTACATGCCAAATATGTCATGCTTTGTAGGCTGCAATGTTCCATATTTGCTACTGAGGCCAAAGAAGTGTCCATGAGAGTCTGCTAGCCTAAGTGCCTCTGTTGTATTCCAATTTTGATAAGTTATTCCATTTTTGAAGAATTTTCAGTTAAAGGGAGGTCCAAACAGCTTAATCTTGGTCTCCCTAGATTTCAATTTCCTATTGTAGAATATAGAGAATCATTATCTGTCCAAATAGCTTAATATTGGTAGATTCTTAGATAGGTAGAGAAGCAAGGGTGCTCAACAGCTTAATATGAGCCCCTGGATGAAATAAGTATAGATGTAGATAAGAGGACAATAAAAAGGAAAAATTTGAAAAGCTGGGTTTGCTAGTTCAAGTGCACCCAAACCAAAAGAAGAAAAAATGCTAGGTAAAGTAAGCTGGGTAAGTAGTTGTGTGGTTGCAGAAATCAAGCTATGTGATCCATTTCATGTTTTCAAGTGTTATATTCATCTAGATCACAGGTTTGAGGCACTTTTTCATTATGATCAGATCAAGCAAGGCATCTCTAACTCCCCCTTCTTCTTATTTCCCAAATCACTTACTAACATCCCCTTGAGGACCTTGGGAACTGCCCAACCAGTCCTGTTTTCACTCCATTCTTGTTAAAAACCAAGTTGACATCTGAGTTGACTTAGTAAAAAGAAACCACATTTCTTATGTAAAATAATCTTTACACAATCCATCATTTCCCTTACATTTCCACTCCACCAAGTCATACTAACTCCTAACTTTATTATTTAGCTCCCTAAATCATTCCCCTATCCCCTACTATGTGAAAACTATATAAAATCCCAAAATATTACATATCCCACCCTATAACACTATAGCTATGTAACATGGTTTGGGAGATATTGGTCCATTTGGGACTAATCTAAACCCTTCTGCGTCTTAAACCCAGAGTTACTTTAACCCCTGGTTGAAGTAATAACCCTGGACCCTCTCTTTCATCTATAAACCTAAACCCTCCCCCTCCACCCACATTGTTAATGGTTTGATGTTTTAAACTCTAACCAGCACACATAACCCGCAAACCCAAATGAAAAACCCACTTTCCTAAAGTTTTCCCTCCCCCGCCAAAATTAAATAATTAATACAGGTGTTGCAGGCCATGTCCCTTATCCTTCCGCCACCTCCTCTGTTCCGCCATCCGTCCGATTGCCCGCGCCCTAGATCTACGGTGGGCAGGTCTTTTCCCCTCCAAACCTATCGATGGTTAGTGTCCGGGAGATGGGCGGTTTTCCCATCGTACTCCCGCCACGCGTCACCCTCTCGACTGTGGCGGAGCCCCCTCCTCCCAAACCACCTGTGCACAAAAGCAGTGCGCCATGAAACCAGATACCGCTTCCCCCTGCGTGACGTAAGCGCCACGTCACCCTGCCACGTCACCCTGCTGACGTCATCCGCCGTACTGGGTCCCATTACTGACGTCATCCACCATACTGCTGACGTCACCCACTCAAAAAGATCTCAAAGTGCGAAATCGATGCTTAGGAAGCCCGGAATCAAAATCTGAGGCAGTTTTTGATGCGTGATTAGCGCTAATCGCGCATCACTAAGGAAAAAGGGCTAAAATGGAAATCCTCAGTTTGTAGCAGCTATTTTTGCCTTGAAAGGGCAGAAAAGGGGCGATTTGACAGTTTTGAGCATATCAGAGGAAAGATGAAGCCCAGATTCAATTAAAAGAGTATCAGTGAAGCGGCAAAGAGTATCATATCAACAGTATCAAAGCAGCTGAACATTAAATGCCTCCATCAAAGTCAAAGAAAGCGTTGAAGCCACTTAAGGCTCTCATATCACAGTTAATGCACATAAAAGCCACTCAAGAGCAGTGGAGTAGAGATCAATGCACAGCTATGATAAATGGCAAGCGCATAATAGCAAAGGATAGATAGCCTCATTTTTTGAAGTAGCTGCCCCCAGCGCAGTGCAAGAGAAGTTAGGTTAATTGCATTTATTTCCTTAGATATTCTATCAGATCTATTTTTGTAGATATTTTGCCTATAAATACAGCCCTGAACAATGTAATAAGGGTTGGTGGGTTGTTTGGTTGATCTCTCATTTGAGATTTGTGTTGTAAATATTAAGAACTTCTGTAATCAAAGATTGTTGGAATGTTTGCATCTGAACTAGCTGGTTTTTCTTTTAATGGCTGAAGAGCATATTATGGAATTCTCGTGCTTGCTCACGGTTTAATAAGTCTTTCCTCCCTCTGTTTATCAGTTTATACGTAGTTGTACCAGCTATATATCATAATCTAAGTTGCAGGAAGAAAGAATAGATCAGAACTGGTTTTCATGCCCTCTGTGCTCAATTCTTGTAACTTTTCTATGTTTTCCTCTAAATCATTGATGAATATGCATTCTTAATTGAACATGTTTAAGCTATTTCCTTCATTATATGAATGTTGTCTAGGAATTCTTGATTTCCCTATTCATCCTTCATCCACTTTCCCTCTTTGGCTGGATGAGAGATCCTTAATTGCCTCTCATCCCCTGACCTCCATTTCATCCTTGTTCCAGCATAAATCATTGTGCCATGTGTAGTTATCCTGCTCCATATTCCCCTCTTCTACCAAAGAAAACACACCCTTCAGTTCACGTTCATTGACTCCATGCCCAATGGTTTGAACTTCTTACACTTTGCATGCCAACTCTGCTTGAATAGATCAACCATCCCATCAATCCAAATCAAAACCCATGTGCATCATATCTAGCCTAAATTCATTCCTTAAACAAAACTAAATCCCAAAGAAAGAGCCCTCTCTGACTGCTGGTAGGCTAGGACCTGCAGTCCAAAGCTTGGTTTGTGGTTACCTCGGCCGTATTCCCTTAGGAGTCAAAGGGAACAACCTGAGTGATAACACAACCTACCCATATATTTCCTTCCCTCTATCCATGTCTTCCTAGACATAATTCACCAATGTTGTGCCAACTATGACCCTGTCCGGAGAGCGGTTATGTGTCCTTCCGAAACCAATAGGTCTCCTTCTGAAACTGTCCTTTTTTACATAACTGCTGAATCCATCAATGAGATGATACATTTCCATCCCACTGAGCCCCCTGCCCGTCTTTCCATGGGACTTTTACTCGACCAAGCTTCTAAATTGTCTAATTCAGAGATAACCCGGGTTGCTAAAATGTTCATGCTACCAGAGTGTCAGCCTACAGACCCACCTCCTTATCTACAAGTCTGGTTCACTAAAACAGGACAACTTATTGTTGACATGATAGCCCTAATTTTGGGATTCAATACCAGTGAATATGTTGATGACATCAGCCTATCTCTGTTGTCAATTTTTACTCCAGGACAGCCCCCTGCTGTCAAATATGACTATGCCACCTTCATTGCAAACAAAATCCATGACCAATTCATAAATTTGGAGAGAGAAGGAGTCTTCAAGTATTCATCTTTCATATACCACCTTCTGCTATACTATCATCCAAATAGCTTTCCATTTCACATCAGGAAATTGGATTCAAAGGGAAACAGGAGGTCTGTAATTTTCTGGAGCTTAGTCTTCCATAAAACCTATGAGGGTCCTTACACCTACTGTGAATTTATTGACTTATTGGTTCACCCAACATCCACTCTATTGATAGGACATCCCCTGCCTAGGCTCACTGGTGACATGAAGAAGATATTACAGCTTTCCAAACAGTATAGAATAGGTGACTGGTACTTCTACTAGAATCACACAGTAATCAACATATATGGATGTGAGCTGAGCCCTTTCAGATTGCCTAGATATGTGCCCATGAGACTATTTGTGCTGGAACATTTCAGACAGCTTATCAATGCAGATCTAACCCATTTCTGTAGTGCAAAGAAAAAGGCTCAGCTGAGAATAAAAAACCAATTGGGCCCTTTTATCATCCATAAGAGGTAGGCATGGGAAGAGACTGATAAGATATTAGGGGAACAACTTAAATTGAAGAAAAGTTTTTGGTGGGTACCTTATGACCCAAATAGCTTTATAAGTGACAAAAAAGTAAGAAACATGTTGTCAGTCTATATACATCATAGAATCTCTGAAATAGAACAGTCTTCTAATCAAGATGACTAGGTAGAGGGCACATTAGTAGAACAAATTAGTGAGTAGGAAAAGATGGAGATGGCTATGAAAGACCTTGAAAAAACCCTTGACCTAGACTCTTTTGGACATGTATCTTTCAGACTGCCACAACAAACAAAAGTTGGTACATCATCTGCTAGAACTTCTCAGCAACCTATACAAGAGGTCAGGACACCAGTTACAGGGATGGCAAAGGGAAAGGAAGTGGTGCACACAGAATAGCCTAAAATGGCAAATCAGCAGGGACAAATTCCTCTTGTCCAAACTAAAGCGGCAGAGATTCCTGCATTGCAAAATCCTCTAAATGAGGAAAAGGGTAAAAAGAGGGACAGGGAAGAGGGCACACCTATCCGTGGGCCTGCAGAGCAACCAGGGACAAAAAGGCAGAGACTGAACTCTCTATCAGAAGATGAATTTATTGAGGGAACCGTAGGCAGTCTTCAAGGGGAGAAGATAGTCAGTCAGGAGACATCCCCGGTAGTGGAAACATCAACTAGCTCGCACAGGTAGGAGCTAGAGAGGCAGCATAGTGTGGAAGTTTCATCCACCATGCCACAAAGCAAGCAGGCCTCTGATATTAAAAGAACATTCACGGAGATAAAAGCAAGGAATGACCCACTCAGAATACAAATTTACAATCAATACCTCAAGATGGCCCCCACTAACCAACAAAGGTTGATGTCTGCTTATGACATCAAAGAGGGTAAAATGATCATGATTTACTTCAAGCCCAAGGTTCAACAACCACAGTCAGCAGCTGACTATATTAGGACAAATTTGGAGGTATTGGCTAAGGGAATTCATCCTACGGACCAAATTGAGCTACATAAACAAATTGGAGAGATGGTCTACTCCACGCTGGCAGATAAAGCAATGTTGGCTTGCAAAATTGCAAAACTCATTGAACAACACCTCTGCTCAGCTAGATTTAGAAAAAGTCTCTTCTCTAACCAAAGACAACAGGATAAAACCTTTGGAGGATATCATTATTGAGCTGGGACATGACCCCAAATATGCCAAAGGCATTAAGGCACTAATAAAGAAGAAAGAAGAGGACATTTCTTCCCTCATAAAACAGCTGAACATGCCTCTTACCATGCATCCACAGATTGCAGAAGTTGTGCAGCAGAAGTCAGAAGAAGACATGATGGACCTGCTTATGAGGCTTAATGAGAGATTGGGTGAGACAGAGCAGGCACTTGATAAGGCTCTAAACAAAAAGCAGGGAGAGTCAACCTCCCAGCCACCTGAAGGAGTCCCTGCAGGCACAACTGTCAGTAGCTGCACTACCATGACCACAAAGGAATTAATAAAAGTCGTGGAGGAATTGAAACTCCAAGTATCTTAATTGAAATTGGCCAAGGAGAAATTGGCAAAACTAGAAAAAAGCTATGACAAATCCAAGATGACCTTGGCAGAAAAGAAAAGGGAGGTTAAGGCATTAGAAAATGAGGTGAGAGCATTGGAAAAGGATCTCTCTTTAGATAAGCCTCTGGGAGAAATCAAAGGCATTTTGTAGGCCAACATTAATCAATCCCTTAGCAATGTGTGGAGATCTATCCAAGTTATTTATGAACAAATTGATTTAATAGCAGAAACCCAAGTGGAGATTCAAAAACCAAAGCTTTATTGGGACACATGCTTGAACAAGCTAACAGGCTAATACATTTTTTGAATACCAAGACCAGTGAAGAACTTGCTACACTAGACATTAGAGACAGGACAGGCACCATTCTACATATCAAGAAAGTTCTAACCATGAGAACTATAATGCAAAATTTGGAAAGGAGATGCCATGACATGCAGGTGGAGATTGATTCTTTTACAGAAAGATTTAGAATTTTGCATGAAAAGGGTTTGCCAAGTCCGTTGGGAAGTAATGAATGCCTAATGAGACATGTAGAGTACACAGAGAAGTTGAATAAATATGTTTCTGATCAAGTAAATGCATCATCAAGTACTTCAACAGAGAATGCACTGCCATCTGGCCAAACCCTTTATGACAAATTGGAGAATTTATTTTACATTGAGCATGAGGTGAAACATTTGTTCACCATCCCACCTAATTTCTTCAGGTACACAGAGACTGATGAGACTTTGAGAAAGCTGCAAAGACATAAGTTACCAGAAGAGTATTGGTGGCAAAGTATGTTGGAAATCCTGTAGACATATTTTTGGTATCTTTGGTATCTTTGGTGAATTGAATGTTTTGCACCATTTACCATAAGGTAAGTAAACATAAATAAATAAAGATCGTATGATTCAAAGAGTATCACATTAGAATTAAAGACACTCGAGAAAGCCAGAGTGGCCAACACATAATATCAGTGGAAAATAGCTGAAGATCGACTTACAGGGGCTACAGCCAGCACATCTGACCAAGCAGAGCAACCAGCACATCATCATTTATTTCTTCATTTATTTCTTCCCTGTTTTCAAGACTACGTGTCTCCATCTCTTGTAAAAGAAATAACTCATCACTAGATATTATCTCTGTCAAATATTTTGTAAACATATTTTGTATAAATACCTCCCCATTCGAAGTATTTGGGGTTGGTGATGCATTTCTTAGACTACACTGTAATCCTAAAATTTTCTCAATACAAAAGCTGTTGGAATCTATTGTTGATAGACTCTCTGGATGCGGACTTGATAGTAGAGGACTTGTTACAGAATTCCTGAATCAAACTATGGATCAATGAGTACCCTTATATCTCCTGTTTTATAGTTTTCTTGTTTGTTATGTCATCTATGTTTCATGGTCTGAATAATAAAGAGAAAGATTAACTCAAAATTTGTTTAACTGCACCATGTTTTTAATCTTTGTTATTCTCTGTGTTTTCTTCAGAATTAAGTATAAACAATGAATTCTTAATTGCTCCTGTTTCCCTTGATTCTATCATTTTGATTATTTTCTAAGGAATTCTTAACTACTTCTTAGTAGTAATCATTCACTTTCCCTCTGTCTATATGATGAAGGATTCTTAATTGCCCTTCATCCATTAGAATCCATTCCATCTGATTCCAGCCTTTAAAATTGTTTCATGTTTGATTACCTTGCTCTGTAGTGCCATCCTCTATTACGAAACCATATCCAGAAATCCACCTTCATAGACTCCATTAGCCCAATGGACTGAACTTATCAGGTTTATACCTTTGTTTTACCGAATCTCACCATCCAAAAACCAAACAAACCCCTGAACATCATAACTAGCCTAACATCTTTCAAAACAAAGTTAAATTATAAAGAGAGAGCCCTCTCTGGATGCAGATTGGCTAGAATCTGTGTCTAAAATATTGGTCTGTGGTTACCTTGGTCTTATTCCCTTTCTTACAACTTTCTTAGGGAACAACCTGAGTGTTAATAGCAGGAACCATGGAGTAATAAAAATACCAGCATTCCCCAAAAAACATGGACCCTCCTTTAGAGAAAAATCCAAATCCTTCTATGTGTCAAGTTGTACCATAAAAAATCCCTTTGAAAACAAATGGATGTCCTAGTTGGTAGTCCAATTAGAAAAAACTCACTGATGAAGATCCTCTGATTTGGGTCAGAAACCATTGAACTTGCATACAATAGCTCATGATTGGAGAGTGTCAAATAGATCCTTTACCTCTGCTACATTAATTTCCATTGTTGGAGCATGTTCCATCTGATCAAGGATATAAGGACCTGACATATTTTGACTTTACACAACTATTACAGACTTCTGCCTTGCTTCCTGGAATGAACATGAAGTTTTTTCCAAATAAGTTGGAGATAGGGACTCTCCCTTGCTTTTCACTACATGCCGATATGAAACAAAGCCCTTGGGATTGTTGGGTTCTGTAGAACCTCCTCGTAGCCTCAAATTTAAGATAATGGAGGAGGAATGAATAATGCAATAATATTTCAACCTCTTTTCATATTGTATCGATTTCCCCCCACAAAATAGGTTTTGTTAGATCATTGGGACGCCCATAATATTTTGGATATTTTACTTTAGTTCTTTTAAAACATCTGAGGCCCTAACCCAAAAGAGGGCAGATTTTCCCCTTGAGATTTTCACAAATATTTGAATGGACTTCTCTTCTCCCAGATATTTTTTCAAAAAACCAAGATATTTATTGAAAAAACATATAAAGTAATAATTGAGCTGAGCATCATCCATCGAGGTTTGTTCATTAAGGTTTGCCATATACTGTCTACCTTCCCATCTTGCTCGTTGCATCCCCAATTTGCGAGGAAGTCTGCTGCTTTGTTTCCGTCTCTCCTAACATGGTTAATAATTTTATAATCAATACATTTCAATATTTCTGCCAAGTCTTGAATTATTCCTGCATTCCTCTAGCTCTTTGCTACCTATTCCCAATTCTTCCCATTGTTAAGATTCCTTAGCATTTCTACTACTATCTGCGAGTATCCTTCAATTTCTAGGTTTGTATATCCATTTCTTATTGTTATTCTGATGCCTTGGAAGACAACCATCAGTTCTACTTCATTATTGGTCATTATGCTTCCCCGGTCAGCATAAACCCATCTAGTATGTCTTTCATTATCGCTGAAGATACCTCTGAATCCTGTTAGCCCTGGGTTTCCTTTAGAAGCCCCGTCAAAATTTAATTTGATGAAATTTTCGTCTTGGTAATTGAACTTTTCTGGACTCTGGTTCTAGAATCATTGGTTTCTTTTCTTTTGAGGATACACCATGTTGTAATCCAAATTTAGGGTAGCTAAGATTCGACCTTCCTCTGGAGTCGATTTCCAGTCTTCTTCCTCCCAAGTCTCTGCTAGGATCGTTTCTCTTATCAGTTTTTGCGTTCTTTTCCATATCATCTCTGGGGTATTGTCTTTATCCTGAAAGATCCTTTGGTTTCTCTCTTTCCATATAAGCCATATATTGAATCCTATCGCTACACTCCAGGCTCTTCTTACTACCAGGCTAGAGAATTGGCCCTTTCCCCATTGGAAGATAGTTTGTTTGATTTCAAGGGGGTCCCTGTTTGACTTTCCAAAAAGGTTCCAGACTTCTTCCCATTAATGTTGGGAAAAGGGACATGAGTTCAAAAGGTGTTCCTGTGTTTCGTTTTCTTGTTTGCATAGGCTACATCTGGGAGGTCCCTGGAATCCCCGCCTTTGTATCTGGTCCCATGTCAGGATTCTTCCTTTTCCTACTAACCACGCGAGCATAGTTACCTTCAGCCACCACTTATTCCTCCATATTTGCTTCCAATCTCGAGCTTCCTCTTCTTGTTCCTGTCGTGTGGTTAGATAATAGGCTTCTTTTGCTGTGAAAGTCCCCCTTGTGGATCTTCCCCATCTAAGTATATCTGGTCCCATTCTAATTTTGATTCTTCTTGATTCCATTTCTTTTACTAGTATTTCTTTCTGCTCCTGGTCTATGTTTCTGTCCCATTCTTCTGGTTTCCTCCAAGTTCTCCAAGTCTCATCTTGTCCCTCTTCTTTCCAATATTCCTTGACAAACTTTAATCCCTCCATTACAACCTTCTGATATGTATTCTGCAGGGCATGTATTCCTACCATTCTTTCCCTTTGCTTCCATGCCTACTCCCAAAACTTTGTTATACTTACGTTCCTAATTTCCCAGAAGGCATATTTGCCTATGATGTCTCTGTTCTGGCTGGCCAGGTCCCATATTGTGGATCCTCTTGGGACTTCCTCGAATCTGAGAATATCTTCTGAAGTTGTGGGCATATTATATTTTTGGGTCCATATTCTTTTCCATAAATCATTACCACCCCTCATCCACCTCCACCACAGCTTCGCCCCTAGAACTTGGTTCAGGATGCCTGGGTCCCTGAGACCTAATCCCCCTTCTTCTTTTTGTTTTGACATACCTTTCCAAGATACAAGGGCCCATTTCCTTTGCTGTTTAGGCCTTCTCCAAATAAATTTCCTGAAAATTTCCTTCATTTTTATGCATACTCCTTTGGGGATAGCCATCGCCGAAAGGGGATATATGGGAATAGCCTGGAGAATTGATTCCAGGAGCACTAGTCTTCCCGCTATGTTCAAAGATCGGAAGGACCAGTTTGCAAGTCTATTCTTGAGTTTTTCCACAGGTATTTTGTTGGTAATTCCCCAGAGTGAAAGCCCAAAGTTCTGGTCTGATGCTCACTAGATCCAAAAGCCCTCAAAAATTGGATCTAGTTCCCAATAGTAAACAGGGAACAAATTCCTAGATTTTCTCAATTAGTGAGGCTCTAGAATCTGTGAATGATTTCATGCTATCCTATTCATTTATTGGTCCATAATGTAGTAGGAAGCAAGTCCCTAGATTATCTCATCTTCCAAATATTCAAAATTTACCCAATATTCTCACAATAAAATAAATATTATTAGGCACATAATATGAAATTATCTCAAATGTTAGGTCCCTATAATACTAGTGTATTCCCCTTATTTTTATTGTTAATGTAGCCCCCTATTGTTATTGTTGTTCCCCATAGAATCCCACTATTAATATTGTTGTGCCTTTATATTAATATTGGTATGTAGGATCTGATTATATTATGACCCCGTATACTCCTATATATGCCAAGGAGGTCTTATCATTTGTATCATCCAAGAATTGTTCATTTATGTAATTTAAAGGAGGTTTTCCCCTCAAAGAGGATAATTTTTAAGTTGTTGATATATATTTTCTTCTATTTTGTGCATTGGTTGCATAACATTTGGTATCAGAGCTTTGTTTTGCTTCTTCAAACATGTCATCTTGGCATTTTTGCTATAAATGTTTTTCTACGAGGATTCAGAAGCTAAAATTGCAACCACGTGGAGCCAAAATATTGGTAAACTTATTATATGAATTTCAGATCATGGTTCACTACATTTTTGGAGATATGATCCAAGGAATTTAGGGTTTTTCCAGGCTCCAGAATTCTATCTCAAACAGATGACCTAGGGAAAATCGTCATAACTTTATCTCCGAGCATCAGATCTGAATTTTGTAAAAATTTACTGAACATGCATGAAATTTGGTTTTTTTTTTTTCAAGGCCAAAAGGTTGAAACAACAACACGTGGAACTTCATAAACATTCGCTCTATCGAACCAATTTATAATCAAGTTGTCGTGGGAGATTGGGAATAACTCTTTCTTGAAGAATCCAATCTCAGTCTCAGTTGTCGGGTTGTAAATAAGACATAGAGGGATACCACAAGATGAAATTTCAGACCTTGGAGATCCAAAATTACAAAGATACAATAACTTCAATATCGAGCTCCTAAAAAGCAAGAAAATTTGTGTATTTTTTTAAATTTTGCATAACTTTTCTTTGAAAAATCAGTTTGAAGTGATTCAAAAGGAATATTGAAGCATAGATATCAGTATTTGGTTCTAAAATTCCTCCCAAAAAAAAGACACCCATTAATCCCTTAGAAATCTCTACTAAGACTCATGAAGAGGAAGAATTACAACATGATATATCAAAATTACGAGAACAAGTGCAACAAATTTCTCTCTCACAAAGTATAATCAAGTTGTCGTGGGAGATTGGGAATAACTCTTTCTTGAAGAATCCAATCTCAGTCTCAGTTGTCGGGTTGTAAATAAGACATAGAGGGATACCACAAGATGAAATTTCAGACCTTGGAGATCCAAAATTACAGAGATACAATAACTTCAATATCGAGCTCCTAAAAAGCAAGAAAATTTGTGTATTTTTTTAAATTTTGCATAACTTTTCTTTGAAAAATCAGTTTGAAGTGATTCAAAAGGAATATTGAAGCATAGATATCAATATTTGGTTCTAAAATTCCTCCCAAAAAAAAGACACCCATTAATCCCTTAGAAATCTCTACTAAGACTCATGAAGAGGAAGAATTACAACATGATATATCAAAATTACGAGAACAAGTGCAACAAATTTCTCTCTCACAAAGAGCAACCAAATATGAACTAAAATGGGACATGGATGGCTTAAAAGGTGACATGAATGGTTTAAAATCATACTTGGAAGGTTTGAAGGAAGGTTTGACAAAGTTAGTACAAGAAATGCTTCTTAATGGCAAAAAGGTATTCCATGAAAATCATGAGGAGAAAAAAAGGAATATGAATTATGATTTTAGAGAATCCAATGTTGGGTTTAAGACCCACCACATTCTAAAGATCAATATGAGGAAGTTTGATGGAAAGGATCCAATAACATGGATACTACAGATGGAGCAATATTTTTATCTCCATGATGTGCAACACACACAAAAGGTACACATTGCATCTTTTTATTTAGAACAAAATGAATTTGTATGGTATCAATGTCTTTTGTTCCTGTAAACCACTTGTCACTAGGTAAATTTTTACAGAGGAAATGATAGCACATTATGAGGATACAAACATCAACACCTTCTTTAGACAATTGATAAATCTCAAACAAAAGGGTTCAATGGTGGAGCACATTGAGAATTTCCAAAAATTGAATATTAGGGTAACTGATATTCCAGAGGAGCATAGGATTGATGTCTTCATAGGGACTTTGAAGGATAACATCCAACGCTAAGTTTGACTTTGGGAACCTGATTCATTGGAGAAGGCATTCATGGTGGCAATAAAAGTTGAAAGCAAAATTATGGCAACCAAAAATTATACCACTCATAAATATAAATATAGAAGTGTAGTTGCTCCTAGGCTTCCACAACCTACAAGGTCAACAATTGGAGGAAAAAAGAGCAAAAGGGCTTTGTTACATTTGTGATAGAAAGTACACTAAAGGTCATAAGTGTGTTGCAAGAAATTATTCTACATATATTGTGAAGAGGAGGAAGAAAAGGAATAAGAAACATCAAAAGAGGAGGATATACACCAAGAACCAACCCCAGAGAAACAAGAAATGAATATGACCATATCTTGTAATGCATTGGCAGGAATTGCCACTCCTCAAATTCTCAAGATAAAAGGATATATCAAGAAGAAAAAGGTAATAGTGTTGATTGATTCGGGTAGTACCCATAATTTTATTCATTGTAAGATAACTAAGGAATTGAATTGCTTCCTATATCCAGCACCAGAGTGTCAAATGATGGTTGCAAATGGAGGAACTATAAATCTCTCTGGGAAGTGCCATAATATCAAGCTAACCATGGGGGAATATGTATTGAATAGTCCAGTTCTTTACATTCCAATGGGTCGTGTTGATGTTGTACTAGGAGTCCAATGGTTACAATCTTTGGGGATGATAGATTTTAGTTTTCAAGAACTTTTCTTGATTTTCTTTTGGGAAGGAAAGGAAATTAAATTAAGGGGTATTGCAAGAAAATTTGGAAATTTAATCAGATCTAATGGCATGAAAAATATCTTGAAGAAAGAACAATGGGGCGTAATTTCACAATTATACTCACTAGAGGTTCAAACATCGAAATCATCTATTTCTCAAGATCTCCAAAAAGTCTTGGACAATCATTCCAAGGTATTTGATGCTCCCAAAGACCTCCCACCTATTCGTGATCATGATCGTGCTATTCATTTGATTCTAGGAAGTGTTCCTCCAAACATTAGACCTTACAGATATACATATTCCCAAAAGAGAGAAATTGAACATATGGTTGCAAAAATGCTAGAGGCTGGTGTAATTCAACCTAGTCAAAGTTCTTTCTTTGCTCCAGTAGTATTGGTGCAAACAAATGATGGATCATGGCGTATGTGTTAGAATTATAGGGAGCTCAACAAGCTCACTATTAAAGATAAATTTCCCATTTCTATCATTGATGAATTGTTAGATGAATTACATGGAGAAATTTACTTCACCAAGTTGGATCTTCATTCAGGATATCATCAAATCAAATTAAAGACTGAATAAATTACGAAAACAATATTCAAAATCCATGAGGGTCATTATGAATTTTTGGTCATGTCTTTTGACCTTACTAATGCACCTTCTACATTTCAAGGTTTGATGAATTCCATTTTCAAACCCTTAGAAAATTTATGTTAGTGTTTTTCTATGATATACTAATCTAAAACAAGTCTTGGAAGGATCATGTTCAACATGTTGACAAGGTTCTCAAACTATTGAAGGAGAAACAATTATATGCAAAAACCTCCAAATGTTTCTTTCAAGTACATGAAGTGGAATATTTTAGTCGTATTGTATCTCATGAGCCTGTTAAGGTAGAGCATAATAAAATTAAAACCTTTAAGGAATGGAAAATCCCCACAACCATAAAGAATCTTCAAGGATTTCTCAAGTTGACATGGTATTATCGCAAGTTTGTAAGAATTATGGGAGAATAACAACACCTCTAACAACATTACTGAAGAAATATGCATTTTCTTGGACTCTAGAAGAAATTAAGGCCTTTGAACATCTTAAATAGGCAATGTGCCAAGCACCAGCCTTAGCTACACCATAATTCACAAAAAAATTTACTATGGAATGTGGTGCCTCAGGAAACGAAATTGGTGTTGTTTTAATGCAAGAAGAAAGGCCCATTTATTTTGAAAGTCGTCCAATCAAAGGAAAGAATTTACACAAACCTATTTATGAGAAGGAAATGTTGGCAATACTACATGCACTAAAGAAATGGAGACCTTACCTAATGGGAAGACACTTCAAGGTAAAAATAGATCATGATAGCCTTAAATACTTTTTGGAACAAATATTATCTTCAAAAGAGCAACAAAAATGGGTCACAACAATGTTGGGTTATGAATTTGAAATAATCTACAAAAAGGGGAACAAAATTGTTGTTGCATATGCACTCTCAAGGAAGGATGAGGATGTGGAAGCATTGTTTTGTGCCATTTCTATTATCCAACCTGATTGGATAACCGAAGCAAGGGATGAATGGAAGAATGACGAAGAGGTGTGGAGACTTATTCAAAAATTGTAGCAAGATCACAGTATATCTGATACATTTAGCTGGAAAAATGATTCATTAGGGTACAAAGATCA
Source organism: Pinus taeda (assembly GCA_000404065.3). Classification (NCBI taxonomy): domain Eukaryota; kingdom Viridiplantae; phylum Streptophyta; class Pinopsida; order Pinales; family Pinaceae; genus Pinus; species Pinus taeda. The sequence continues at coordinate 208,548 of APFE031240474.1, read as the reverse complement.
CTTATATCTTTGTAAGAATTCCCAACTCAAGCAAAAAAGAAAATTGGAATTGCACACCTCCCCTTTAAGAGGGCACTCAAGATTAAAAAAAAACTACGATAAGGTCAAGAAGGAATTTTTTTGGGATGGCCTTAAATATGATATTCAGAGGTTTGTGGCAGAATGTGTGGTTTTCCAAAAAAATAATTTTGAGAGAATTAAGACCCTGGGTATGTTACAACTTTTAGCCAATCCAAGTCAGCATTTGGAGCAGGTATCAATGGATTTTATCATAGGTAACCCAAGTGTTGTAGCAGCTACTACCACCCTGCAAACTTTTGACTCGCATGCAAATTTCGGAGCCTACTTTGGATCCTGCGATCGATCATCCTTGGTTTTTTGTTGGTAAGATGATGATTTCAAGCTCCCCTCCTTGATCCTAAAGAGTTGTCCACGTTCTAATCTTTTTGTAGCATATGTCATTTTCAGGAATAGTAGTTGTTGTCCATCATGCAAAGGGAATGTTGTCTTTATTCAAGGGAATTGTGTGCGTATGATTGGTTGTCATCACATAGACATGTTTCACACTCACCTCATGCACTCACGTCACGAAGGTTGTTGCTTCAAGAAAAGTATGTATTACATATTTTGGACGGTCTACATGTCCATGTGTGATCACAGTCAAGTCCTATCAATGTTTACATACGTTTCACTGACCTCACACTTAGCCATTTTCCCAAGCAACCTAGCCTCATCCAACTTCCCGAAATTATGCACTTTGTTTTTGCAACAATCAAGCTTCCTCCCTTGCTTGTTGAAACCCCATAGTGCACATAGACACCAACTTCCCTTGCCAGCTAAAACCTAACAGTGTATAGAGACACCAACCTTCCTTGCTTGCTAAAACCCCACAGCCCACAGAGGCCCCAGCCAACATTTCTCTCTAGAAATGCATAGAGAAATCCAGCAACATCGCACTCAGAAAATGCACAGAGGTGTCCTCCCGGGACCCTTGTCCCGCAGCAGTGCTTTGAGCCTCAAAAATGCACAGTGTTGTCAAAGTTGTCTTGTTAGCCTTGCATGCATAAATTATGTAGACGGGCCTCCCAGGACCTCATTCTATCAGCAACCACTGCCTATTGAAATTAGATAGATCTACCTCTCAGTGGCTACAGGAAAAGGTGACATGTTGAAATCGCTTCCAAGGAGTTGAAGAGAAGGACCAAGGAACTTAGTAATGGAAAAGATCAGGACCGCATGCAAACTGCATCAGATGCATGATCATATTGAGGGTAAGTATGGTAAGTATGGAACATCTTTCGAAGTACACCTCATAGTTGAGTTTGCAGGATTGCTTGTCATTATCATATCATCCTGTCCTTAGTAATATGCATGTGCGAAAACGCGAAAAGTCACTTTATGTGTTGCTTCTACATGTCGTGCTTCTTTTTCACTTGTTTGACCAACTATCATCTTCTGCATGTTGATTGCTATGTCATGCTTGCGACCATGTTATGGTCATGCACAAGGTCTTTGCTTCATGTGTACATGCTTTGTTTGCTATGAAAACATCCATCACGCTCACACACAAAGTTGTATGCACTGTCGTGCAAGCATCGTCGCGGTCGTTTAGTGATCTATCACAAGCGTCACGCTTTTCGCTCACACCATCGTTCAATCATGTTGAACATGTGTGTCTTGATGGTTTGAGGCGTCTTATCATCAAGTCATGTTAGTGTGTTTGCAAGGTCGCGTATGCACAAATTCACTCGCTTAGACACTTAGTCATTCTAAAGTTTTGACGACTAGATCACCCTCTAACAGTCAGACCTCCACCCCACCATCGACTCGACCGACTGTCACCTAGAACAACGCAGAAGAATTCAACAAGCCATTTCAAGATGTGTTGCCCGCAAGCTGATTAATCGACTCTCCTACTGATCAACCAGAGAGTTTGACCAGGTAGTCACCCCGGGACTCACTCCCCTAAAAAATTACACAAAGGTTGCAGACCTCGCCCACTCCACTGACTGAGAAAATTGTGCAGACATGCCAGAAAAACACCCCGTGCCTGTCCCTCTCCCCCTAAAAAAATTGTGCATTTTTCCCAGCCAGTCACTAGTCAACTGACCAGCTACTCACCCAGAAAACAGTGCAGATTTCATTAGCAAGCCTCCTGCAGCCTAACAGTCAGCTCAGCTCAGAAACTATGCAAAGGTGGTCAACAGGTCAGCCTCCCAGCATCATTGCAGTTTTCCCCACTAGCAGCGCCTAGCAATTTGCTGCTAGCTCCCTCCAGGAATTGCACAGTTTTTGCTGCCAAGCTTCCCGCAGCGTGTTGTCAGCTCCCTCCAAGAACTATGCAGTTTTTACTGCCAGGCTCCCGCTGCCTACTCCCTCTAGAAATTGCGCACATTTTTCCTACCCAGCCTTCCTCCAACTCGGATTGCTCCCCCAAAATTTGCGTAGATTTTTCCTCCAACCGAGCGAGATCCCGCAGACAGTCACTACCGATCCAGATTTCCCATCACTGTCTCCCAGTAACTTTTGCAAATTTTTCACCAGTTGTGCCCAGAGCCTCCATCCCAACTCGAAACTTGCGTTGTGCAGTTTCATAGCCTTGTCTTCTCTCTGGTCGCCTGCATCTGAAATGATCATGCATCATGGTAGACTATGAGGTTTATGGATTTGATGTTGTCTCGTCATGAGTGACTGTAGATATAGGTACATGAATAAACATGGCGTGACGATAGATGGGATGAACAAGGGAAGTACATGCAAAAGGACATGTTTGCAAATGGATGAAAAAATGATGTATGCAAAGAGATGTGTTCGCAAATGGACGATCATGTAAAGATGGGTTCGTGGACGGACGGATAGACGAACATACACTTTTTTCAAACGGACGAACCTTTCAAGCGTGCCAGCATACAAGCAATGAGTAATGTGAAAATGCAACATCATGTGAACCCAACGACTATCGAAGACTCCACACATCTTGCCATGTGGAGGTCAATTTGTGACACACCATGAGGACATCCATCACCCAACAACATTGCAGCTCGACATGCACACCAACAATAGCATGAATGTACCAGCACTGTCATGTCAAGTCTTGTCATGAGTCATGTCATCCACATCCCTACTATGGGCCATATTTTTTATCAATGTAATTTAACGTGGAAGTCCAAGAGACCCACTTGTCATATGAAGAGTCATGTAAAGCTGAAAGGTCATGGAAGTCAAACAATCATGATGGAAGTCAAACAACCACAAGGGTTAGTTTCACCCTTAACCATAAATACCCCCTCATTTGTACATGCAAAGGACTTTTCACCTTGGATCCTCCCACATAACCTTGAGAGTCTGTAATATTTTATTTGAGTAAGTAGTGGCTCCAATGCCCCATCCATGGGGTTAGTGATGTATGGTGTATCGATGTGCCTTGGAACTTTCACATAATTTAGAAGCATGCTAACAAGCCAACACATTTTCGCACGTGTTGTAACTATTTGTAATATTTGTCTTGAACACTTGTAATACATGTTGCTTTAACTTGTGTTTAACACTTGAATTCATTCAGTTATTCTAATACATATATTAATGAAAATGTGTTGTATAAGTTGTTAATGTTATCTTGTCCCATGTTGGTTACCTCTCGGACATCAGACAAAACCTTTCACGTAAACTTGCTATAACGACTATCGCACTCGTGCAGATTGCCCATTGAGTGTTCTACATGCTATCTTCCCTTGTGTGTTGTGACAGCCACATCTGTGTGGATTGCTCTTCCTGAAGCTGCACACGTCATATTGTGTTGTGTGTTCCTAACAAGGTTGGGCTTCCTCCCATCATACTTGGGACTCACTCCCACCCTCTCTCTCTGCGGTGAAAGAACCTTGACACAAGTAACAATATCAATCACCAGGCATGCGAACTTCACTAATCAAAGACAAACCAAACCACTTTCATATGCTAACAAGAAAGAGCTAAGGCATATCTTTAAGATAATGGCAAATGGGCCATTGTACTAGATGGGACTCCTACACCAAATGTTATGAGGTCTAGTTGGGACTTCATACCAGGGAGATCCCTTGATGTTGGCGAGTCTAACACTGTCAACACCAAGTCTGGAGGAAAGAGTGTCATCATGGTGGTAGTTGATATAATTACCAAGTATGCACACTTTTGTGCAATATCTCATCCTTTTAAAGCCAATACAGTTGCTACTACATTTATGGAAACAATTCATAAGCTACATGGAAACCCAAATATTATTGTAAGTGACAGAGATCCCATTTTCACTAGAAATTTTTGGACGAAATAATTTTCTTGCCTTGGTATTCAATTAGCTCATAGCTCAGCTTATCATCCTCAATATGACGGGGAAACTGAGATAGTTAAAAAATAATTGGAAGGATATCTTCCTTGCTTTGTATCTTATAAACAAACACAATGGGTTAAGTGGTTACTTCTAGTTTAATGGTGGTATAAAGCTTCCTTCCATACTGAAGCAAAAATGACCCCATTCATGGCACTTTATGGATATCATCCACCATCCATCACATCATCTTTAAGAGAAAATTCTAAGGTTCAAGCAGTGGAAGATTACATCGAGCATCAACAAAAATTTCTCAAACTCCTAAAGGTTAACCTCACTCTGGCACAAAATCAAATGAAACAATAGGAAGATCAACATCACAGTGAAATAAGTTTTAATGTAGGCGACTGGGTATTTTTACGGCTACAACCATATAAACGAATGTCTCTCATGCAAGCTAAGAAGGATAATAAATTATCACCCAATTACTATGGTCCTTACAAGGTGTTGCAAAAGATTGGTACTATGGCATACAAATTGGAGTTGCCTGCATCTTCCTGACTACACCCAATTTTCCACGTTTCATGCTTAATGAAGGTTATCGATGACAAGCTCCCAGTTCAAACAATGTTGCTAGAACTTGACAAAGAAGGAAAAATGATATTTGACCCTGAAGCATTCACGGAAACAAGAACCTGACATCTATGGAATCGATTAACTTTAGAGTATCTCATTAAGTGGAAGAACTTACCCGTTGAAGATTCCACATGGGAGGATGAGAATTTTATACATAAGCATCCAAAACTACTCAAGCATTGAGGACAACACGTTTTTGAAGGAGAGGGGCATGTTAGGTCCCTATAATAATAGTGTATCCCCCTTATTGTTATTATTAGTGTAGCCCCTATTGATATTTTTGTACCCATGTATCCGCCATGTTGTTATTGGTGTGCCCCATAAAAGCCCACTATTGTTATTGTTATGCCCTTACATTATTATTGTTATGTAGGCTTTGATTATATTGTGACCCCTTAGACTCCCATATATACCATTGAGGTCTTATCATTTATATCATCCAAGAATTGTTAATTTATGTAATGTAAAGGAGGTTTCCCCCTCAAAGAGGCTAATTTTTAAGTTGTTGATCTATCTTTTCTTCTATGGGAAGAATCTTCCTTGAAAGGAGGCATCTTTCCCATCCAAGATCCCTCAAAAAGTGGATCTGGTTCCCAATAGTAGACATGGAACATATTCCTAGATTTTCCTAATCAGTGGAGTTCAAAAATCTGTCAATGATTTCATGATATCCTATTCATTTGTTAGTGCATCTTGTAGTAGGTATCAAGTCCCTAGATTATATCGTCTTCCAAATATTCAAAATTTGCCCAGTATTCTCACAATATTCTACAAAAATAGATATTATTAGGCACATAATATGCAATTATCTCTAAACCTTCCTAATGAACATATTAAAGCTAAAAAAACATTATTAAGTGTAGAAGAAGAGGTTTATATAGCCTTTATGTGCCTAAGAAAGGTTAGATGGGCCTTAGTTGTATCTAATTTGGAAGCTTGCCAAAGAAATTCCACTCTAATGTGGGTGTTACCATACTTATGCCTGCTTCGGGTAGGAGTCTCTATTAGTTTGTAATCATCAAAATGTGTATTCTAAAGATGCCTATCCATAAGAAATATTCCTTTCTTATAGAAAATATCTCTTTAATGGTGATTCAAAAAGCATACTTATCCTTGTCTTCCTAGCTCCTTTAAACAAAGACAAGGCTAGAAAATTTGAAATTTTAACTTTTGAGGAATGCTCGATGATGGGTGATTAACCTACATTGATGGCTTCTTTGGGAATGCCAATGACTATGGTGGAAGGTTATCCAAATGAAGGTTTGCAGATTATGAATTTCCCTTCTCTTACTTTTTCAAATCTCCTATATTATTATGACTCTCTGGATTGTTCTTCTATCTCAGGTACTTTGATATAGAGCTTTCTCCTTCTTTGATTAAAAAAACCTCTGTCAACTCCTTCCCCCGTACTATTTTACTGTCCTTGTCTAATACCCTACCCCCTTCTTCTCTCAAAGACTCAACTGTGTTAAACTACCTTCCCTGGCCCAACCATTTCCAACTAAAAACTTTAGTTGAAATTGAAAGCCTCCTCCTTGAAGGACCTTGGTTAGATGGAAGACCTCCCTCCAAAATATCTGTTAGGAAGCAGTTTGGGTACTTTGAGGAGAATAATCCTAAGCCTTCTACCAGAGGAAGAAAGTCATTTCTTTCTAAAATGAAAACCTGGGAAAATGTACAAATTTGTTTTGGGAAATAGAAATATCTTTTTGGGGCCCTTAGATTAGCAACCCTGATTAGGGCTTCCCCATGAACACACTTTTTCTCAAATGTAGGGGGTTGGTCAACCCTTAAAAAGTTTGGCCCTTGGGAGATTGGTGGATTACCTTTCCCACCAGGTCCTTTTTCTCTAGGAAACAATGATGGAGGGTGAGAAATTCTTAAAAATTCTGAAAGACATCTTTCCCAACTAGAACTTCTTGTCTTGTAAAGCCACCAGGAAATTAGGAGTTATTTGGATACTAACTAGACATCTTAAAACTCTCTTCTACATATTCAATAAGATATGACTTGATCATGGATCTCTTCTCAAATTATTTGTACATGTCCATATAATCCATCATTCTATATGGGCCTTATTTAGATAGAAGAGAATTCCGGAACACCAAATTTAGGAATCTTGTGCTTCACTACAATGGAGTGATAATATGGGGGAGACTTAAACTTCTCTTTAGGATCCTATGAACTATGGGATGTTGGCGTTAATGTAGATTCATTGGTGGAATTATTTCGCAAGTCACTCGAGAAGGTGGGAGTAATTGACATCCAACCTCCCAAAACTTAGCGTACTCGGCAGAATAATAGGACTAGAGAAGTTAGAATAGCTAATAATTTATATTACTTCCTCATTTCATCTCCTTCCTATAACTCACTTTGAGACTTAGACAATGGGTCTTGGTTGGAGGTGATTCAAACCATATCCTTATCATACTGGAATTGGAGTTTGGTCCCCCAAATCTGCCCAATCCTTTCAATTTGAATCCCTATTGAATCAAGGATTCATCCTTCAAAACTGTGATTAAGGAAGGATGGAGACCAACAAATCAACATACTAGAGGCTCTCTAACATTATAATTCAAAGAAAATTTGAAGGGATCAAAGGAAACTATTATCTCTTGGGGAAAGGATAAAAGGAAAAGGATACAAAAACTATAGCTGAAACAAAAGTTAAGATCAAGTAAATTGTAGATTAAGACATAAAAAGTCCTTTGATTGATCCACTAAGAGACTAGCTCAAGGAAATAGAAACAATGAAGGAAGATTCTTCTAGACTAAGAAAAAGTATGGAGAATGAAAAACAAATCCATTTATCTATAGGTAGGGGATGTAAACTCGAAATTCTTTCACGAATACAAAAACATTAGAAAGCCATAAATATCATCTGGGATTTAATAAGGGAGGATGGCTCATACACTACCTCTTTCCAAGACATGGTAGAGGAGGCCTCAAATCAATTCAAATCTATTTTTAAGGAAAATGGGAGAGTCAATATATATCACAACATCTAAATAACAGGGTATTTTCCTAGATTTATTGATCAAGAAGGGACCGATTAGATGATGATATAACTTTCAATGGAAGAATTGGTTAAAATCATTCACAACTTTCAAAAGGGGGAGAGTCCTTGCCTAGATGGGCTCCCCATTGAATTATATCTATAATTCTTTAAAATTATTGGTGAGGATATTTTAAAATTGTGGATTTATCCAAGACGCCGAGACAAATTTTGGCTCCTTTTAACTCCACCTTTATTTCCTTCATTCCCAAATATAATTATCCTTCATCCTTTGACCACTTCAAGCCTATTTCACTTTGCAACTCGATTTACAAAATCATTTCAAAACTCATCATTGTTCGACTGATGGACATTTTGGCTAATGGCACTCCTATGAGTAGTTTGGATTCTTAAAGGGGAGAAAAATTCATGAGGCCATTGGCTTGGATCAAGAAGGCCTCCACTCCATTCAATTGGGACTCAGAAAGTGGTTATATACAAGGTAGACATTTCAAAAGCAACTGAAAAAGTGAGCTAGTTATACATCAAGCTACTTCTCATTTACCTTGGTTTTTGTCAATCCTTTGTAGCTTGGGTCTTAAATTGCATCATCTCTACCTACTTCGCTCTACTTATCAATGGGGTAGCAACCCCTTTGTCAATGCAGAAAGAGGTCCTCACTAGGAGTGACCCCTTTCACCCTTACTTTTCCTATTGGTAGCGGAAGGATTAAGTAGACTGATAAAATATGTTATCTCAAATAATCTTTTTAAAAGTATTTATATAAATCTAGACTATTTCGTCACCCATATTCTCTTTGTGGATAACACTTTGATATTTTCAGAAGGGAACTTCAAATATCTTGAATGCTTAGATGATATCTTACTCAAATTTTCATTAGGAACTTCTATGGTTATCAATAACTCTAAATCTGAATTGCTTTAGGGGAACATGATAGGAGAGGAACAAGAAAGGGTTGAAAATCTCTTCTCCACTCAGTGGGATAACATTTAAAGAGGCATAACATATCTAGGAGTTTTTTCCTAAAACCAAAACTCTACTTAAAGGTAGACTAGAATTGGATTCTAGCCAAAATTGAGAAGAGGGAAAACATTTTGTATAATAGGTGGCTCTGTGTGGTGGTAGATTGGTCCTTATAAAATATCTTATAGAAGCAAATGTGGTATATTGAGCCTCCCTAGCAAGGATTCCTAGGGGCACCCTAATTAAAATCAAGTAGATCTCTTTCAGGTTCCTGTGGGTAGGGGAGAAAGGAAAAAACTCCTTTTCTTTAATTGCTTGGAAGGTTTGGGGAGGGGTGGGCTTCAAATATCTTACCTATTTTGCATATGCTTTAGCAGAAAAATGTGTATGGAGTTTAATTCAAGGGGAAGGATTATGGCTTAAGGCAATCGAATAAAAATACAATATTCCTTCTACAACCATTGATTGGGCAAGATCCCCAAGCAAATCTTCAAAAAGTGGATCCATCATATGGAAATCTATCATTTAGTTATTTCTACTAGTGGGACAGGGGCTGAGATGGAAGATAAGGGATAAATCCTAGGTCCTCCTTGGGAGTGATCCTTGGAGTGGAAGTATACAAAACCATGTCCTCTTAGAATCACTCATTTAAAAGATAAACATATAAGGTTATCACTTCTTGAATAAAATCATTGAGTGAAACTTTCTTACAAGAGAATATGATTGGCTAATTGCTTTCGATTTACAGTTGGAAGGGGATCATGAAACTTCTTGAGAATCTTACACAATATCTCTAAAACTCTTCTTTGTAGCCCTATTTGATAAAGAGTGTTAGATCATATGGGATTTAAATCCTGTGGTAATATATGTGCCAGAATTTGGATATCTCTAGCAATACCTCTCTAATCATCAACCAATTTATCCATGCTGGGGGAAGAGACTTTGGAAACCAAGTTTCCCTCCCAAGACAATTTTTTTCATGTGATCACCCCTCTACAATAAAACCATGGCCTACGACAATGTGCATAAGTGTTCCTTCCACGAACCTAACAAATGTGCCCTCTGCTCCCAATCCTCTAAAACAATAGAAGATTTTTTTATTAGTTTCCCCTTTATGTGGTTGGTTTGGTAGGATATCCATAGTTATGGAGACAATTCTTATGTTTAGAAAGGGCTTTTTATTGAGGAGGCCCTAAAAACCAGCTTCTAGGCCACTGTAAGGCTCAACATTGTGATCTTCCTTTAGTTTTTGCATGGGGAGTATGGTTAGAATGAGACCATGCCATCTTTGAGAATGCCAACTTCTCTTCATTGAAAGTAGCCTCTCAAAGCCTAGTTATCATGAGCTTTTATGTGCCTTAAAAGCCCTTCATACTAAATCACCCCCACAACTACATCTCCATAAAAACATATCACCCTAGGGCTTTTTTTGACGGAGCTGCCCAAGGTTCTCCATCAAAAGGGGGAGCAGGGGGGATTCTCTTCCTCTCCCGATCACACTAGATCTCCTTTGTTGCTACCATGGGCCTAGCCAACTTCAACTATCCAAAGCTAGTGGCTCTTAGTATCGAAGGATCACTCAACTTCATATGCATGTAGATTCCTTAGCATTCATAAATTATTAAATGAAAAAAAATAAAAAAACTTATAAATTACCATTTATAACCCATTTTTCAACATTATCATCTTTCGTTTATATCTCATTTAATCATGTTTATAAAAACATGAATGAAAAAGCAAGAAAATTATCCAAAATCACCCTAAAAATAAAGTGAAACCTACCCAAAAAAACAAAAAAATTACCCAACAAACAAAGCTTCTTCATAACTCTTAGCTCCTATTAAAGCCACATCACTCTACATATCTTTTTCTATCTCTCTTTGCATATCACCACTTATTCCTAACACACAACTACATTAGGGAAGTTCACTGTAAATGAAAAAAAAGTCAAAACAAGTTAATATTGTAGGTGGACCTATATATTTGATAAATTCATTCTATATTCTCCAAAACAATGATGATGCGTGAATCACTTTATAGGCAATTTTTATTTTATTTTTTGAAACTTTGACTTTGGTAACATCACATATGTGGCAACTCTCAACCCGCATGAATGGCTTTACGCATATATGCATGTATTGTTATTGTACAAAATAAAATTATGGTTTTTTTTTTAATAATTTTAAAAAATAAAATAAATGGTGACCGAATTTAAATATCCAATATTAAATTGACATCAATCCAATGTCCAATAATAAATTGACATCGATCCAAATTAAGTTAGAATATATACCTGTTGTTAATAAAATTAATATAAATTTATTTTAACTTACAATTTATTAATTATTGCCGTGAAGGAAAAACACATAAATATACAATATTCTATTTATTAATTAATTATTGCCGTAAAGGAAAAAACACAAATATACAATATTCTATTTATAATTATTGCGGGAAGGAAAAACACATAAATATACAATCTTCTATTTTATTAATTATGGGCCGGGAGGAAAAAACAATAAATATACAATTTCTAAATACAATTTTATAAAATAAGAATGTTTTTTGGGAATATATATTAATTATCATTATAATTTAAAAATTACATAGTTAAAAATTTTAGGAAATAAAAATAATCATTGTTTTAATTTAGATTAATCAAGATATGATGGTGGTTAATGTCTATTGACGCCCAAATTTCGGTTTATAAGAGTTAAAGAAACGAATTATTTAATTTGATTTAAGATTTTATTCCTATGCATAAAAAGCTTGGAGAGAATCCTCAGAGCTCACTGCAAGTCTCACCAACCGGAAGTCTTGGGTTTAAATATTGTGCTACTCGAGTGAGAAGTTGGACATGATAAAGATGTAGTCCTACCTAGCTTACAAAAAAATTATCATATTATTTATTAGTTTACAAAATATAAAATAATTAGTTAGTAAATAAAAAATTGACTTGATAAAATTAATCTTACCAAACTTTACAAAAAAAATAAAAATATCATATCAATTATTAATTTACAAAAATTTACCAAAATTAAATAAGTTAGTAATAAAATATTCGTTTTGGAGTTCCCCCTTTTAAATTCATGGACTACAGAAAAAATCACATGTGATGCAAGACCTATTTTTAAATTATCTAATATTATGGTTGAAAATATATTGACAAAACAATTTTTATTTTGATTTTTTATATTTAAAATATAATTTAAAAATATATTTATAATTTTAACACTTTATAAATTTCACAAAATTGTATTTAAATTTAAACCAATTAATAAAAATAGTCCACAAAATCTCTTAAACATATAGCAGTTCTACTATAACTTTTTTAACTAAAACTATTCCTAATAAATAAACCAATTATATTAAATAAAAAATTACATTTTTTTGAAAAAAAATTGATAATCTATTTAAAAAACACAAGAAAAAAAAGTGAAATATGAAATTATTTTTATGTGATGAACCTCCATTCGAATATCGTATTTCAATTTTTTTAAATGGGGTAAAATTCCAAAAATTCACATATTTCAATTTTTTGAATTTTGTGATATTCCAAAAATTAACATACAATATGATACGGAGCTGTACAAACATATACAAATTTCGCATTTTTTATTGGTATAATTTCAAGAATTGTTTTTTAATCAAATTTGGAACATAGTTATTGTTCATATGGGGTAGCTCAAGTGGCAAGGGTTGTGGAAATGAAGTTTCATCGAACCGGAAGTCTTGGGTTCAAATCTTGGGCTACCCTTCCCCTGTAGAGGGGTACATAATGGACATGTAAATCAGAGAGTCCCGCCCCACCTTACAAAAAAAAATTTGGAACATAACTTGTTTTTAGTAAGAAAAAAGCTATATATAATTATTAATTTTAGAGGGAATAATATTACATCAGACCGATATGATAAACTAATAGTGTACCCGGATATGGAACAACAATAGTAAGCAGGGTGAGAAAAATTCATGTGCTAAGCAGAGTAGGAAAATATAAATGGAGTACTTGACCCGGATATGGAACAACAATAGTAAGCAGGGTGAGAAAAATTCATGTGCTAAGCAGAATAGGAAAATATAAATAGAGTACTTGATACATATCAGAGATGAAGAATGGTGATAAATAGATTAAGTAACTTCCACTAGATAAAACCGTCTATGATAGAGGCATTGTATGGAACAACAATAGTAAGCAGGGTGAGAAAAATTCATGTGCTAAGCAGAATAGGAAAATATAAATGGAGTACTTGATACATATCAGAGATGAAGAATGGTGATAAATAGATTAAGTACCCGGCAGAGTGAAGTCTTGAATATGTCTTGAATATGGTGCCAAACATCTCCTACTGTTATGTTCATCATCTCGAATTCATTTGAAGAAGAAAGGCCTTTTTTGAAAGAGCATCAGCCACTTTGTTTTTTACTCTATCAATATGGTGAATAGAATAGTCCTTTCCAGATTTCCAAATAGAGTCTATTCCGCGCAGCTACCCCAAAAGTTTTGAAATTTTTTATAGAGTGAACAGACTTTACATGGTCAATAATGACCTTGTAATCACCGAAAATATACAGTCTCTTCATGTTTAGATAAACACAAAACTTTAAAAAACCAACCAAAACCATTGCCTCTGCTGGGTTGTTTATCCCTCACATTGCCAAAAATATCAATATGCTGATTCTCACCTGGAATAATAAAATAAAATATAGAAAAAATAGCCCACAAAAAACAAAAGCCGCCTTTCTTTTTTCCCATTTTACTCGGGAAGGCTTCCAGTCAGGAGCGCTCGGTATAATGGGTATAAACTTAGAACTACAACTGTGTTTAAATATGGAAACCCTGTTCAAATGTTTGAGATAAGCATCAGTCAGGTTTTACCTGTAAACAGGTCGGCAGATTTGTCTGAATCGCATCATAATCAGTCATAATATTAAAATATGTCCTAGAGATCGGGAACTGGAGCCGGTACCTTGGTCTGTCCTATTCGAAGACGTCATCTTATCCGCCTACAATCCGGATTCATATATTTCAACCATAACCATTGCCGTTTGCGTGTTCCCCCAGCCACGCCTACTGAACAATCTGCATTATTTATTCCGTTGCTTCTCAACTGGGCAGCCCGTAGGATTTGTGTTGCAATTTGCAGTGTTTCAGGGATTCCCTTTCTTCTAGGATCACAATATTTCTGTTTGAAGCTGGTGAATTGGGCCAGTTTTCAATCCATTGAAGACAGTGGTTTCCATTTTCAGTTTCCAGCAGTTTTACCTATTGGATTAATTCAATTACAGGAAATAATGGAAAGAAAAACCGTGTCAGATGAGAAGGAAATGGTCGAGAGGCGTATTGAACGCCTCTGCTCTCACTTGGGCGCCCAATCCATAACAGAAGAGTACCAGTTAGCCATGGCTTCATGTGCCAAGGTGATGGTGAAGTTTCCGGTGAGCTCTGTAGTCCTAGCTGATTACATGAAGGGTAAATACAGGAGTTTTCAGGAGAAGATTCTTCAGTATTTTCGTGACCGCCCGGAATTACAAACCCCGATTGAAATTTCGAAGGATGAACATCGAGAACTGACGATGAGACAGCTTCAGGGGCTTGTGAGAGAGGCCGGGATCCGACCCCTTAAGGCTCTTCTGGAGGACCCATCTCAGTACTTTGCAATTACGGAGGCCGCGGGCACTATCGATCTCTCCCTTGCTATAAAATTGGGGGTCCAATTCAGGTTCGTTTGTTTCACCGATGAACCTAATATGTTCCTTTTCTGTAGTTCTCTTTCTCTGCAAATGTATATGATGCCCCTTGATATGAGGATTAACCCCTCAATTAACAGAACTTCATTTTGATTTTGATTCAGTAAGATCAGGGATCAAACGAAGTAGAGCATTAGTATCTAAAGCAAAGCCCTGACTATCAACACAAACTTAGAACAAACATAAGGGTTGCACTATAGTTACAAATCATATCACAATTACATAATCACATAATCGGAGGCCGTAGCGCCAAAAGTAAACAAAGATCTTATCCTCAAAAGTAAAATTGCAATCTTTCGATTCCATCTGATTTTTATTTTGAACCCGGAAACACAGGGTTCAAGCATAACTCCACGCTCCTTAGGCACCTGGCTTCTCATCATGGCTGGGGATCTTTTTGCACCAACTGCGTATGCATTTTCTATCATCACACCCTGTCAATTTATGATCTGACTCATTGGAGTTAGGGTGACCTAGAGCACGCTCCGAATCACCCTTCCAAAAAGGATTCAACAAACTTACTTGATTTTGGGGGTGGGGTGCGTGACTCTACCTTTTATTGTATACATAAACTCCCAATCGATGGATGATGGTCTTGATCTATTCTGAAAGACTGCTTGTAATCGCTGGATGAAATGGTCTTGATCTATTTTGAAAGGCATTACTTGTTGCATCCATTAGGTTATTAGTTCCATTCTCAGAGGTTCATCTATGGGTATGGGTATGGCTGATGCCAATCTATATCTATTTGGGTGGGTTAGCAGTTCCTTATTTTTGAAACTTTTTTCCAGGGAAAATTTCATGAAGAAATCAAAAGAATGTTTCCCCAGATTCCCGAGATTCATGGATGGCATCCCTAGTAAACCTATTCCTGTAAACTAATGCTACCTCACTCCTATTCGTGTAAACTAATGCTACCTCACCCCACAGGGATTCAGGTTAGCAGGTCCTTTTGAAACATTTTTCCAAGGAAAATTTCATAAAAAACTAAGAGAATGTCTCTGCACATTCATGGATATCATCCCTAGTAAATCTATTGGTGTAAACTAGTGCTACCTCATCCAAGGGGATTCAAACAGGGCACCTACCAAGATGGAACTAGCCAAATTCTTAACATCATCCCTAGTAAATCTATTGGTGTAAACTAGTGCTACCTCACCCAAGGGGATTCAAACAGGGCACCTACCAAGATGGAACTAGCCAAAATCTTAACAACACTAGCTAACAACTGCCAGTTGTGCTGACCCCTTGGGCTGTTTATCAGATCCTTATGTACCTTGATATTTTCTATTATCGATGTTGTATTGTTTTTTCTCTACAAAGCCAATCTGCATTAAAAGTTTTCTTCTATAACTTACTGCATAAAATATGTAGCGTTCGCTCTCTGCACCTGCAGAAAAGTCATTTGAAAATGGTCAGTTTAGTAATTAGGGTATGGAATTTACATGTTAAATGAATAGATATGTTGTTGTTGACTTCCGTTCTACTATTCCGGGAAGACTGTTAAAGCTGTGTTGTAACAGAATTTTCGGAACTGAAGCTTCAGAATATGGTTCACTTAACCACTCTCTTATTGTTGGATTTCGCTCTGTACAGCCTGTGGGGGGGAGCTGTGATGAATTTGGGAACCCAGAAGCACCGTGATAAATACTATGCTGGAATTGACAATCTAGATTATCTAGGTTGTTTTGCAATGACAGAATTACACCATGGTGAGCATCATGACAATAATGTTTCCTTTTTCTTGGTTTCTTTTTTTGGTGATTGGATCTTATTCATTATAATGTGATTCTTTCAGGTTCAAATGTTCAAGGTATTCAGACAATTGCAAGATTTGATCCCCAGACAGATGAATTTATCATCGACACACCGAATGAGGGAGCCACTAAATGGTGGATTGGCAATGCAGCAGTACATGGCAAGTTTGCTGCAGTGTTTTCAAGGCTAATCTTGCCAGGTAATGAAGCTGATGAGGTTCTTGATATGGGAGTCCATGCTTTCATTGTACCGATCAGGGACTTGGATTCTCACAAGCCTCTCCCAGGGGTTGAAATCCGAGATTGTGGCTACAAAGTTGGCCTGAATGGAGTGGACAATGGAGCTTTGAAATTCCATTCAGTGAGAATCCCTCGAGAAAATTTGCTCAATAGATTTGGGGATGTATCCAGGGATGGACAATACACTAGCAACCTCCCAACAATAAATAAAAGATTTGCTGCAACACTTGGGGAGCTTGTTGGGGGAAGAGTGGGACTTGCCCATGGATCTGTTGGAGTCCTGAAAACTGCTGTTACAATAGCTGTACGTTACTCACTGCTTCGACAGCAGTTTGGTCCTCCCAAACAACCAGAGATTAGCATTTTAGATTACCAATCTCAACAACACAAACTCATGCCTATGCTGGCCTCTACATATGCTTTTCATTTTGCAACGGTCTACTTGGTAGAAAAATACTCTGAGATGAAAAAATCACAAGATGAAAAGGTTATTGCAGACGTCCATGCGCTCTCAGCTGGGCTAAAAGCCTACGTGACTTCCTACACAGCAAAATCCCTAAGTGTCTGCAGAGAAGCTTGTGGAGGGCATGGCTATGCTGCTGTTAACAGATTTGGAGCTTTGCGTAATGACCATGATATTTTCCAGACCTTTGAAGGGGACAACACCGTTCTGCTACAGCAGGTATAGTTGTAACATGTATCCTGTGATTGATTTTTTAACCTTACATGACAGATTTATGTAAAATTTTACATTGAACTCTTTGCTCTTTGTTGCAGGTTTCTGCTGATCTATTGAAACAATACAAAGAAAAATTTCAAGGAGGGACATTTAATGTTACCTGGAATTACTTGAGAGACATGATGACCACATATCTCTCAGAAGCAAATCCAGTAATTGCTCGCCGTGAAGGACAGGATCATTTGCGAGACCCCAAATTTCAGCTCGATGCATTTAGGGTATGTCTAAAACTCCTATAATAAGTAAGTTCCAGAACAGACAGTCCATTTTCCTGATAGAGGTCTGCCCAACTATTCAAATTGTTGGATTCTTGCTTCTTGCAGTATCGGACATCAAGATTGCTGCATACTGCTGCATTGCGTCTAAGGAAGCACTCAAAGTCACTTGGCAGTTTTGAGGGATGGAATAGATGCTTGAATCATTTACTAATACTTGCTGAATCACATATAGAGTCTGTGATCCTTGCAAGATTTATAGAGGCTGTCAATAGGTCAGTTGTCTGTCTCTTGAACTTTTTCCTTCCAATTTGAAAATATGCATAACATAGTTTTAAGTTTTTAATCATCCTCTCTGCCATGCAGCTGTAAAGACAGGAATGCTCGTGCAGTCTTAAAGCTTCTCTGTGATCTTTATGCACTTGATCGAATTTGGAAAGACATTGGAAGCTATAGAAATGTAGACTATGTTGCACCCAACAAGGCTAAGGTAGCTTCCTTTTTATGCAAGTCCATTGATTAAAATAAATATAACTTCTAAGCAGCTTTGAATCCTGTTGTTTGGTTCTTAGACTGCAATATACCAGCGTTGTCACATGTTGCTTTCAGTTCTGCTATTTTGACTTTTGTTTTTATTGTGGGTAGGCAATTCTTCGGCTCACCGAATACCTGTGTTTTGAAGTGAGGAGTGTGGCAAGAGAACTTGTTGATGCATTTGGTATTCCTGATTTTGCATTACGTGCACCAATAGGTATGCAGTCTGGACAGTATGCTGAGTATACACAATTTGTCGGCTTCTAATGCATCCTTTGAGACTGAATCAGAAGCCTAACTATACGGATATTTTAAACTCGCTATTTGACAATTGATGATTTTAAATGAGAAAAGAAGAGAAAAATATGCATTATAGATCTCTGAATATCAGTTGGAGAGGCCAGAAGAAGCTTGGAACCCATCAATTGAATTAGATGGGAATTTCATAAAAATTTCCTTGCTCTCTATAGAAGCTATTGCAAGTAGACATAGCAGGATGTAAGGATAGATATATCGTGCACCTTGTTTCTGGGTTGTATGATAAAGATGAATATTGGATATAATGGTTGTTTGAATTAATTGAAAGATGTGGTACCAAGGTCCGATAATCTTTTCATCTCTAAATGATGTTTTTTGATGTTAGCACAATTCAGAATTTTTTTAGTTTTCATTAATATAAGTGTTTTACTTCTACGTTATGCACATATTTCAGATTTCTTCATACCAAATTTTAGGAACAGTATCTACTAGCAGATAGCAAATGGATCTCATCCCACATAAAAACTGTAAAAAGCTATAACATAGTAGAAAAAAACAACATCAACAAGAGAAGTCTAAGATCAGATTGGCAAAAAGGAAAAGAAATGAAGCTGATGCTCTTCAGTGAAGATCTCCTCCATGTAAATGTGTCATGTTCAACTCCAATTCCTTTTTTAGAGAGTTGTATTCGCTTCATGACTGATCTCCCGGAATATGTGTGTGATGGTAAGATGTCTGAAATAAGGTCTGAGTCCATAAATCCTTTCTTTCCAATGATCAAGATGTGAAGCATTAATAGTACCAGTGTTGTTTGCCTATGCAACAACTGTTTTGGAATCCCCAAATATGTGCATCAAATAAATGTCCAAAGACCCTGAAAAATGTAGAATACCCCTTAATGCACAAATCTCCGCCTTTGTTTTTATACCATTACCCCCCT
Organism: Pinus taeda; assembly: GCA_000404065.3. Classification (NCBI taxonomy): domain Eukaryota; kingdom Viridiplantae; phylum Streptophyta; class Pinopsida; order Pinales; family Pinaceae; genus Pinus; species Pinus taeda. The sequence goes on along the minus strand of APFE031240474.1, from coordinate 189,202 downwards.
CCCCAAAAAAGAGTTTGTGATAGTGGCTACTATCCAAGTGTAAGGTACCTCCACATACAACAATCCAAGTGTAAGGTCCCTCAACATCCTTTTTAGTTTTCACTTCCCGGCATTGTTGCATGAGGAAAACATGTGTAATGTGGTCAACAGCAGAATAGATGTTCTACACCAAAATACTATGTTTTTTATATTATTTTGAGCTGTCTGAAGGCTTAAATGTAACTCGGTGCTTAATAGGCACTTACATTCTCACTGTGACGTGATAAGTCTGCATCAGCTGTTTGCTTGTTAATTTTCCATTAAGTTAGAGATGTATATTTGGAGGTGTTCAATTTTCTTGGGGGTGTACATTGACGCGTGTATATTAGCACAGTGGAAGATTACGTGAACTGTTCTCATCATGTGATTTCAAACATCAATGGATTTTTTAATGGCATTGCTACCATGTCTCTGAATTACAGTGCTTTTAATGTCAAACTGTTGTTTGTTAAATTGTCTATTACCATGGTTATGCCATAGAAACAAGACTCACCAAGTCCCTGACTATGCTGTGAGCCGTCTTGGTCAGATGAAAAGTGAGCTATTAGGGCAAAATGACCTGTAAACGATGGCTAAACTGGCAAAGACTGGGCAAGTTTGTCGAGACTTGATTAGGGTTGAGTTTGCACAGACCTGGTTGGCAGACATAAAATCAAAATTGAAAAAATATATATCTTTCACCAACTTTTATTTACCCCAAGGGTAGATAATTGCAGCCTGATTAGGACTACTTTTAAAAGTCTATGAAAGGGAAAAAGTTGGCGAGCTGACTATTGGTGTCAATATTGTATTGCAAAATTTCTAAAGCTTTAAAGTGAATAATAAATCCCAAAACAATATTAGTATTATGACCATTTGAATATTATTTATTCACATGTATGTTGCATTTTTTTTCCAGCAAGTCTGACATAAAATCAAAATTGAAAATATATATATCTCTCACCAACTTTTATTTACCCCAAGGGATAAATATTTGCAGCCTGATTAGGACTACTTTTAAAAGTCTGTGAAAGGACAAAAATTGGCGAGCTGACTATTGGTGTCAATATTGCATAGCAAAATTTCTGAAGCTTTAAAGTGAATAATAAATCCCACAACAATATTAGTATTATGACTATTTGAATATTATTTATTCACATGTATGTTGCATTTCAAAGTTTGTCAAATCAAGTACCAACTTATTCATACCGAGCATCAACTTTCTTTAATAACTATTCAAAATGTTGTTGCTGTCCACATCATGATATTGCGTAATAGAAATGCCATCTAACTATATCATGCTGCTTGTTCCCAAAATTGATACATCATCTCAAATATAAAAACAAAATTGATACATCATCTAATTTTGAAACTGATTATATAGTTTAATTAATGATTTTTTTATTGATATACTTTTTGTAAATGGTTGGTATGTGTGAGGTTTAGTCTCAATTAGGTTATTGGTCCAAATTTCATAAGAATATCTCATAGGAATGAGTTGAGGGTGACAGCGACATGTGGGGGTAAAAATTGTATCCCACACAATCTTGGTAACAGTTTCATATAGGTGGGCAGATTGTTCTCCCCTCCAACTTTGGAGGTGACCTTAGCCTAGTCTCAACCTTATATATATATGTATATAGTATATCTATAATATATATATATTGCAAAAACAATTTTAAATAAAACATTGAACTCTTCCAAAACCTTATAGGACCTCCATTTAAGAGGTAGTTGTAATTTTCCAAACCAATAACCTAAAGTGTAATATATTGGGAGCTAAAAATTTTCAAGTTGTTACAACTAAGAAAAGTTATTTGGGAATAAATGAGAAGATAGGGAAATGATAGTTTTGTAGATATTTTCTATATAATTGCCTAATGAATATATTGAAACATATATTGAAACTAGATGATTATTCACGTGGATTTATATTCTTAGTTACAACCAGTAAAATGGATTAAGACTTTAATATGCCCATTAAATCTAGGCAAAGAAAATAAATATTACTCAATGATTTAGGGTGTCTTAGCTACTTAAAGATGCAACTAAGGAAATAAATGGGATATCCCTATAAATTAAGGCATTAATGCACATCACTAACTTGCTAACCTTTGAAAGGCTAAGACTAAGGAAAGGGAAAGAGTTGTTCTTAAGGGAGAAATTAAGAACATGGGTAGGAGTAGAAATGAGAACATCTACATTTTTTTTTGTGTGTGTGAAGGAAGATGTTTGAGCTCCCAAAGATTAATGTTGTTGGCATAAAGGATGAGAAAATATGAAAAAATCAATAAAAAATTATGAAAGAAACAAAGAAAATAAAAGATAAAAATAGTTTATTTTCATCCTGTTGACGGTGTTGGACCTGCCAACATATCAGGGGATCTCCCCGGTAAGAAGTCCCAATTAGACTTCAGACCGTTTGGTGTAGGAGTCTTAGCAGTGGGTCATACGGTATCGCTTTGACTGCAGTTGCGCACAGAGGCAAGTAAGATGTCCCTGTTGATAGCAAGGGTGTGACATATGCAACAAGTCAAGGAATATGCATGAACAGTGCTAACATATGGAGGGTGATGTTAATGTGCCCATTGGAAACCTGTGAAAGAACGAAGTTAAGAAGGGAACACACGAGCAAAGATGCATCACAAACTAGAAGGCAAGTAAGCTAACAATCCAAAGTGATGGTTAAACCAACATCACATTTTGGTCAAATTCATACATATACAAAAAAGTCCATATGTGCATGCGTAAGTAAGCAAATACATATATCATTAGAGTAAACAAGTTAGCTGAAATAAAATAACAACATATGCATGAAATGTGTTGGCTATGTTATCTTAAGAAGTGAAAGTTCCAACCATACAATACAACTATGACTAACCACTAGTTTTGACAGCGAAATGTTACAGTCACTGCCGCCTACTCCTCTAAAGAGATATACTAGCTCTGCGAAATGGAGAAGCCAAGGCTCGTTACAATACTCTCCAAGCTTTCTCTAAGGTACTCTTACGGAAGCTTGGATGACCAAAAGCTTGTATAATGAGTTATGAGGTACTATATATAGGAAAGGGTGGGTCGACCCTTGACATTCCCTTTTGTTGACTGTTCATCTACCCTCATGACTACTTTATGACTGTTACATTCAGTGATTGACACTTGAACTTCCACTTGACAAGACGTTACATATAATCTGCCCATGTACCCATGTGAGATAAAATAGGCTTGAGCAAGCCATGCAAGATATCACTAAGACTCCGACAGTTGTGGGAAGACCAACTCTTCGATATCTTTGCGATGATCGACGATGGCGAATTGATGCCAAGCTTGGTTATCTATGATGGTGTCCGTGCGCTCAATGGTGACATCTTGTTGAAAGCGAACTCTTGCCTCCGTTGCATGCGGGTACACTGATATGACTCATTTGTCTAACTCGTCTGATAACATGCGCATCATCGTCTTGAGTGTAGCTGGAGCAGCAACATACTGATGCATAGTGTCTTTGCTAATTTCCAAGTGTGTGTTGGTGACCATGCGCATTAACTTGTCGAAATACATGTTAAGCTCCAATCAGACTCTATTCTTGTCTTCACTTTGGTGAGTGTGCCAAATGGGTGGGATCACATGCATGCGCACAATGACATCCATGCTCTTGAATACCCTTGCATGCGATCGACAACACTGCTCACCCTATCTGCTCCATGTCAGCGGCTCGATGGGTCCATAACCTGTATGGGCGCAGTTTCATCAGTTTGTGCATGTTGCGCCTCTTGATGTGCCTGTTCCTGCTACAACTTCTATTGTTGGTGTAGCCCGTGTTCTGTTTTGAGTTTTCGCTTCAACATCTAAAACTTCTTCTCTGTTTCTCTCTCTGCGTTCGTGTGATCCTCTCATCGCGCTGTTGCCTCATAGCCTCAACCTCTAAAGCTGCTTCCATCACAAGCGGATCTGCTTGAGCTTGCAACTGTGTTCTGCCTCTGCGTTTTCAACAACCTTCCTCTTGCATTTGTCGCACGCAGGTGTGATACCTTTTGTTACTGCTGATGGTGTTGCTCGTTGTGACGTTGCTGCCATTTCATCTTGATATCCTTGTCCATGAACAACTTGATGTCTTCATAGATAGGCAAGTTCATAGAAACTTGATCAACTGCATCCCCAGTTGTGCTGTGAACGATGTCTTCGACTCTGCTCTCCTGGAAGCCATTGAACCTATGTTGCTGAGAGATTGATGAACACTTGTGATACCTGGAGACATAGAAACACTCATGACAAGAAATCTATCAGCCGAAAACCAAAACAAACTAGAGGACTGACATGCAACATACCTTTGTGACTGTCTGTGAAGATTGCACAATTTTCACCAGGAGGTTGGGACACTGATTTCCAAAACTACGCAAGGCACAGTCTGGGCTGTCGGGAGGTTCACTGACTGCTGGAACTGCATAATGCACAGTCCAGCCTAACCTGCTGAGGACTAAAACTGCACAATGCGCAATTTCAGTCAACAGTGACATGCAAACCAACAAACTGCATTGCGCAGTTTCTGGGGCTAGCAAGGAACTGCCTCCCAGAATTTCACAATGCAAGCCTGGAGGTCAGTGCTAGGCCAGATTTACGTAATTTATGGAGGGAAGGCAAAGCCTTCACTTACAGAAATGCGCAATACTAGCCGGGCAAGGCAAGGTCAGGGCTAAGGCAGCCCAGACCTGCCGATGGGTCACTGAAAACATGAGAACTCTGAATGCATGGTGAAACTGAGTGTAAACGAGTGAATGATCATGCATGCAAAGAGAAAGTTCATGATTCAGAAAACGAGAAAGCATGCATGTGTGTGAAGCAAGTCGTTGTAACAATGACTGTCGGTGCACTGTCATGCATGCGATAGCAGTGAGATGTGAACGAAAATTGAAACGATGCTGCTACAAGCTAAGATACATCAAAACGACAACAAGCACCCATTGAAAACAAACAGACAACACTCACACAAGCCGAAACACAAAAAGCGACAGAAATGCAGGGCAAGACATGCAAAGGGGCTTACACCAAAACAATTGAGCTGAATGTGCCAACGATTCCTAGATGCGATGTGGGATGTCAGAGATGCAAGATCGATGTGAGGAATGAGCTCTGTAGCCTCCGGTTCATAAGTTTTGATAAAATAAAGGTTATGAAGCGCATGCCACGAATCTAGGAAAAGCAACACTTGGCGGGAGGTTTTTAAAATGAGAATTGCATGTAACCTCCAACTGCTAAAAATAGATCCCTAAATCTAGGGATGCCTTTGCATGATGCCTTGGGAAAAACAATCCATGCGTGCAAATCAGTTTTGCTCGGTCCCAGAGGGAACCAATCAACCTGAAGGCACATGCATCAGTTTGCAAGCCTGAGATGAAAATTTGCACATTTTCTAGACTAAGATGGGCCAGCTGTCCTAGAGGGATTCTACAATTTCTGGGGTTAGCAGGTGTCTGGCTCCCAAAATTGCACAATTCTTGGGCTGAGCAGCAGTGCTGGGTTAGATTGTGCATTTTTCTGGAGGAAGACTATCTGACTTCTCTGTGTAATTCTGGAGTCCAACAAGCTGCGAGGCTAATTTGCGCAATTTTTGGAGGGAAGGTTGGTTCCCCTCCAGAATTGCGCAATTTTCTAAGGGAAGCCTGACAGACTGATTTGCACAATTCTTGAGCTCATTAGGTTGGCCAGCTGATTTGCGCAATTTTTGGAGGGAAGGCTGGTTCCCCTCCAGAATTGCATAATTTTATGGGGGAGCTGCTTGGCTAGCACATGGTCGAAGTCCAGAAAGACAACCTGTGAGAGGAGTGAAGAAAACTGACATGCACAGGCTAACAAGACATTGAGAAACCACTGAAGCATATACGTTTGACGGTGCAAGACATGCTACTGAGGATGGTTGGTAGGGAGGCTCCAAAACGAAGCTAAGGAAAAATTTTGGAGGGTGTTTGTAGCTGCTACAACACTCAGCGACACACTAGTATAACTCTAGCTCTTTGAATGGACCTTGTTTGTGAAAAAAAAGTCTATCACCTCCAGAAGTATTGTTCAGTTCTCTGTTCGTCTTGGTTTCCACACTTGCTACATTATAAGATGTAGTGTCTGCCAAGCTCTTGGTCAGTCGACACACATTCCAAGCCAAGTCAAAACAATTGTTTCGATCGGGGATGAGAGGTATATTGGTGCACAAGCTTTATCATCGTCAGAGTTTTAGTTTCATCTGTGTTTCTCCGTTGCCAGTAGTACTGGACAAGACCTCGGTAGAGTTACGCAGGAACACAAGCATCACTCCACTGCTAGCGATTTTGGTCAGTGCCCCGACAGAGTTACTTGCATCACCTCTCTGCGCAAGAACCCTTTATCTTATTTTTCCTTTTTCCTTTTTCATTTTTTTTCATTTTTTCACATTTTCATTTTCATAACTGTGCATAGCACTTATGCATTTCAGAGGCGGAAGAGGGATCCCAACTTATTGAGAGTAGAAGAGGTTGTTCTTTCATAGAAGTAGTTTGCATATACCTCTGACGTGCTTGTTAAGGTTTTCCCCTCACCTTACTCTACTTGACTGAGTTGACAAGGGTTAATAAAAAAAACCGACTAGAGTAGGTGACACTAGTTAGCGCACAAGCGTTGTGTTTTCACCAAGCTTCACTTTGAACAACTCATATTTTCCATTGATGTATCATGGACTAAAGACGACAAGTTCTTCATATAGAGGCAGGATGACAGATAACCAAGTATTGATAACTACACAAGTCCTCTTGTACTTTACCCAGCCCATTTCAAAATTCGTGCACGGTCTCATGCCAAACTAGCCTACATATGTAAACAAGCAACAAACAACAAGACAAAGCAAAAGCAAAAGTAAATGCATAAGCAAAGCGAGTGAGCAAACAAGCAAGCAAACAAACAAACATGCAAATTAAGAAGCAAACATGCATGTAAGCAAACAAACCAAAATCAAACACTACTCCTACTCCTAGGCTAACTATGCATGGGTCTACTTATGTAAAGTTATATTTCCAATGCAGCGACCAACGCATTGGTTGACCCATGTTGGTGAAGGCATGGTTCACGAACGGTACAATAGTGCGAACCAGCAAACACGAAAGATATAACAATGAAGACAAATACACTCCGGGCTTAAGTGCATCCATAGAAAAGAAGTGAATGAAAACACATGACATATACTCTATGGGCTTGCCATGGTGCTGTGCTATACTGCGTGTCGATGTTAAGAATAAACATTCTTCTGACCGTGACATGTAAGCAAATGTGAAAAACGTAGACCACTTACATTGCGCATGTTTGCTGTGTAAGATTCCTCCAATGCATGAGCGACGAGATCGTGTAGTTTGAGTGTAGGAAGCATAATCTATGTGTGAGATTGATTTTCAATGTATACATATGAGTGATGAGGAGTCTCAGGGGTTTCAACAATTTCCTGATCAAAAGTGAAACGAACCTCAGGACAGTGAGGGCCTGACATAACCATCAGCTCGGGCTAAAGTGTTGTGACAGTCTTGGGGGTTTCGACTTCGTTGACAAATAGATCATTGTAGACTAGTGTCTTAGATAGATTAAAAACAGTTGAATCAATATCGTGATCGGATGAAGAAGTAGAGAGATCACTACAATCAAGATAAGAAAATTCAGGATGTTTGTCGACATCCTCATGGTTTGATGAATCACACAGAGGGGTAGATGAGAAGCAATAATCTTCAACCTCTACGTTTTTAGAAAAAAGCAAATGAAAAATCAAGTGGATTTTCAATGAATGATTGGTCCTCTCCGTTGTCGGATGATGGGCTGACATACGGTGTGTCCTGTGAATGATCAACAATAGGTGCATCCGTGGACGAAGATACACTTGAAAAATCAGGGATGGCAGGATCATCAAGGATGTTAGGAAAAAATGGAGGTATGGACAGACATGGATGGCCCTCTATTGTCGGTGGATGTTTAAGCTCCTAGTCATACTCTTCATGAATGACAATGATGTTGGTTGTGCAACACCAACTCCGTCGATGGCTTGATCCTCATTCACAAAAAGTGTAGAGTCCGGAATGGAAGAACGCAAGACAGTGTCATCTGGAGGATCATTCAAGTATGAAGACGGAGGTTGAGGTACAAAATGTGTAACACCCTTCGGGGTAAATGTGAATATAAACAACATAATAGGAACATAAATACAATAAACATATCAGCCATCAAATTCATATATACATTAGTACATTTGCACATGAAAATCAAGGGAATGAATTTTTTTATTAATAAATGCAATGAACCAACTGGTGATGGGACTACCACGTTCCACCCGACCATAGATTCGCTGAGCCAAGTCTCTCTTCAGCGAATCACCCCTGTGCCATATTCCAAGCATGAATGTGGGACTCATAGAACACATCAAAAAACACCAATCAATGTGGATGCCACCAAAGTTCTCCGCCTACACTATGAGGAATTTGAGTGCCTCTTAGTCTTTCAGGCTTTACCGTGCATCTGCAGTTTGATCCAGGGATCACTAGGCTCTACACCGAGACATACTCTCTAGGCTTTACCATGCATTCCATCCTAGAATCACTAGGCCCAACACAGAGAAAATCCACTTCTTAGCTTTACCGTATATCCCGCCATTCACCGGCAAGGATTCCTAGGCCCACCGAGGTACACAATCTCGCTTTACTGCAACCCACAGTTTGGTTCAGGGGTTACTAGGCCAGTGGCTTCATGCATCCTTAGTTTGGTTTAGGGACCACTACCACCATGTGTTTGTCAATTCAGAGATCCACCCCACTCAGCGTCGAATCCAATCCAGCCATCCGTCACAAAATGCATGAGAGAACCCATCTCATAAAAGCTATCAGGAAATGGCAAGGCTAGGCTGAAAATACTGTCACACCTGGAAAAACCCATGCCATGGTAGAAAAGAAACACATGCAATCCCACACATTCCAAATCTAGCAAGGAAAATACACATGCAATCCCATGCATGCCAAATCTAATAAGGAAAATACACATGCAAGTTGATACCTGCAATGAAGCCTATTGTAGCTACTTGATCCTTGCTTCATATTTCCTTCTTTGCCTTTCTTGCTCCAATGCCAAAGTGCTCTAAGAAAACTCTAAGTGTCCAAGAGTATGAGAGAGAGAGAGAATAATGAGAGAGCTCCAAAACTGAATTGACCAAGTCTTGCCCAATCATCCTCAGAAGTCTTTTTATTAATGAGGTCTCTATTTTCTTCATTTTCCATTATTTTCCTTCAATTTCCTTCTCACATGCAACATTTGACCTTTCACCTTCCTTTTCTCCTAATTTCCATTATTTTCATAAACAAATGTGCCAAAATACCTTTTTTCCTCTTTAATGCCTTAGCCATTGTCTTTGCCAATTTCCTTAGAGATAAACAACTAAATGAACACACATTAGGATGTCTTGCCCACCATTCAACTTGGAATATGTGTCCCATCGTCCATGGTATTTATATATTTTTACATGGAATTATCACCAGGGTTGTTACAAAACCCTCCCCCTTGGGAGAACACCGTCCTTGGTGTTCAATGACACCTATAACCAACATGACTACTGAAAACAAAACATACTGCCCATGGAGCTTTATAACATTGCTCGTTGCAGTATTTACAATGAATGACCTGCTCAAAAGCAAAACATCATGACAACATGACCAGATAAAAACCATACTGCATATTGGAGCTTTATAACACAACTCATTACGGTATTTATAATGATATACACATATACACATTTCCTTAACCAACAAATAAATGATACGATGTCATATCAATCAACAAGGGAATTCAGAGGCTCACACCTCCACCCTAAAAGTAATACTAGGATTCACTTCCTTCCCAACAAGTCCAAAATCCACTGCAAAGTCAAATCTGCATCCAATGTCCAACACTATAATCCTGCACCACTTGTCCTCTCAGCGAACAATGATTGAGTCATTTTTTTAGAGCGCACTCCCAATGTGCATCTGATTCCATCTGGCAATGCTAATGACTAAAACAAACCCATCCGTGACCTTCCCTTCTCTGCTATAGAGTCCCTCGGAAATCCGGTCACCTCTTCTGTGCAGTTACTCACCTTCCAAGCTCTGTTGGCACCCCCATCCTAGGTTGTCCATCCCTTGGAAAGGCTTCCTCGTATCCGAAGATTCAAAAACCAAGGCATATACTTGCCTCAAAACTACCATACCGGTCATAGCATGCTCATGAAAATCAATGGACACTATTGGATACCAATGCCCCACAATGGCGCTGCACCTGAAGTGCTTTACCAGCATACTGCTGCATGTTCCAATTTCTTTTGTTGCTGCTAATTCTTGTAGTCGATTTCAACCACCCAAATGGGCATGTTCATCCTTCCTATATCAAGAACACAACTTCCATTAGATTCAAAATAAATTCAAATAACTTCAAATCAAACTTCATAGGTAGTTTGTCAATAAGGTACACTTGGAATCCTATTTGCTTCTTGTCACAAGAAGTCAAATTGGCATTTTTGACCAAATCAACATGTATAAAAATATCACATTAGGTTAGCTCAAAACACAACCATCATAGGTCAAAATCATAAATCACATGTAACCATCATAAACCAGAATCATAGATCACATATAATCATCATATACCATAGTCATAAATTACATGCATAATAAAATTGAAACAAAATGATGATACTTATCCTTTCCTGAATCCTTAGCTTCTACCTTTGTCTTTGTGCGATACGTACTCCGGATCAGTTGCTACCCTCAACAAACACCCAATTCCTTTTGCTCAGCCATGTGCATAGACACATAGTGTGCATCACACACATACAACAACACGACATACCACACCATGCAATACATGCATGTACACTTGACATACAACACATACACCTACACCCAGTGTATACAATACAATGCGTCCATCTATACGCAATGTGAAATACCACCCAATGCATGTACCTACACAGAGTACTACACAACGAGTACACATGCCACAATACCATGACTACATGATACATATACATAATACTGCATGCCCATACCACAACATCGACGACATGCACACAATACCACACGTACAACAATACCATATGTACAACAGGTACACAGTACCACCTATACACTGCACCACCTGCACAACATGTTCACAACATCACATGTACACAGTGCTACTTGCATAATGTGTACACAACACCACATGTACACTACACCACTGTACAACCTGTAAACAATACCACATGTACACAGTACCACACGCACGATGTGTACACGACACCATATGTACATAGTATCAAATGCATGAAATGTACACAACATCGCATGCTCATAGCACCCTATGTACAACATGTACATGGCACCACATGCTCACAACACCACTTGTACAATCATCCACACAACACCATATGTACATAGCACCATATGTGCAACATGCACGCAACACCAAGTGTACATAACACTGCATATCCAACATGTACATACCATTATCCGTACACAGCACTGCATATCCAACATGCACAGAGCACCGTATGCACACACATCGCATATACATCATGAAGACAATACAATATGTATACAACACCCCATATGCAATATTCTCACAATCCTATTTGTACCATTTTGTATATAACATTGCATAAATAACATGTACACATGTTATATATACACAACACCATAAGTGCACACATCATAGATGCAACATGTACAACATATACAATGTATGCTCAACAATAGTACCACACATCCAAAACCACATTGTCTTTACCAAGAAACCTTGCTTCTGGTATCTCATCCATGCTTATCCTGGCATGCCACAAACCAAACCGCTTTCACTTTGTTGATGTATTTTTCAACATTACCTATTATATCATAGATGTAGGCAGAATACGAGTATACAATATCAAATCATATCCACATGATACTGACCTCGTATATTTGTCATGACTATTCTTCCCAATTGATTCCTCGTAATACCAGGAACCTCTTCATGTTGTTCTCTTGCATAAACAATCATTCCTCCACAAGAATGATCCTTGAAAACCCTATTAGATAGTAACATAGATACATGGATGCATACATGCATGTATAAACGTTAGCATAAAACAATCATGATCCTGTTAGACAACGACATACATACATACATGTATACATATAAACTTCAACATAATCATGATCATAAAATAATTACCAAATAACATAAGGTCTAAGTTAAGAGAAATTCATTTATTCATGCACAAGCATTGAGAGAAACAATTCCCAACATAGCCAAAGAATATGACACCTATGATCCATTTACTTTACCTTTTCTGGTTACATTTCTTGTGTTTGCACTGCTACTGTCCATTTACCACAATGGACTCAACCAACCCAACCAACTATCGTAGTCTTACCTTCCGCTGCGCTTACTCATGTGCAAAGCTTCATCTGGGTCTTATATCATCGGTTGGGTACCACACATATTCTTCTGATTTCCATCAACTTTCCTCTTTCCCAACCAATTCCCAAGACTCAAAACATAAAAGGTAAGAATGAAAATAACAACAAGAAGAAAATCATGAAAACCAGTAACAACACGACTCCGCAAACAAAGTGGTATGACCATACTCTAGACATAAACAAATCTGCAAATCAAGCGCAAGCAAATCACAAAATAAGAAAAGCACAAGACTAACAACAAACACGATGACTTAATCCCCATGGTTTCCAATGCATCCAAGGGAAAGCTCAACCTAAGCCTTCTTCACGATTCATGGAAATCTCTCTTGCCATGCAACTCCCTGCATAATGCTCACACATGTCAACCACATGTTCCAAATATAAAGACAATTATATTTATCAATTTGAAATCAACTTTTACAAACAATCATGTCATAATCCATAGTCATTAGACATAATGCTACAACTATCAACTACATTCAAGTACATATCAACTATCTCAACACATACATGTTAGTACAATCATCTTAAAACAAAATTATTTGAACACATACTCATATTAAGCAATTCATCGAACATTCATACCATGTTAAATAAATAAACTAAATGACATAATCAACAGCCAAACACCAAATATATGACATAAGAAATTGATACCTTAATGTATCTCAGGGGAGGTGATATTGTCTGCACAATCAATCTAGTTAGCACAATATAACTTTACAACACATCAGCTCAAGCACTCATAAGACCATGATATCCATAACAATATCTAACTAACATGTTCACATCGTAGACTCACACACATGCAAAGTTAATCTAGATTAGTATGACACCATCTCACAAATATGTCGGTTCATACCTAAATATCGCAACCATAACCATCTGCATAGGTCAAACCAGGTTAACACAATACATATAACATCAAGATCTTCAAGGCAATGAACATAACCATCATGCATATGACCAATCTAAACTATAACATCGATATCTCAATGAAATGACCCTAATCATCAAGTTAATAACATATAACAACAATAAGCTATATATCATACTCATCAACAACATACAACATAATCATCATATTATCTAATATAAAACAACAATAGCAATGCATACAACTACAGGTTACTATCATTTTTGAAAATTTGACGCATGTGCATATAACCACACTAATCATCTAACATCTATCATAAATGTAACCATAATATCAAATACATGTTCATAAACCTAATGTATATAATTCTAATGCATATAATAATTTTTAACTTACATACCTGCATGCCAAACATACACTACCTGTATGATGATCTGCTCTTATCCCAAAGTCTAATGCGGCAACCTCATTATAATGATCTGCACCTCTTGCTCTATGTCAACCAAATATTAGTTTATTAACATCCAATAGCACTATGATGACCTAAATTTAATATAATGACTTCACAAGGAATGCTTGACCTACTATTCAAACTATAACCAAGACCATACATGCATAACAACTGCATATACACACATAAAAAATGAGTACCAAACCATATACACATCATTCCAGCTGGAGTTCAGTCATCAATGAATGCCCATATCAACTACACAAACCATGACCTCATGCATGACAACAACCATTACTCCATTGTACACATTTCCACATGTAACCAACAAAATGCATAAGCAATGCCAAATCAACTACACCTATGCATAAACGCATGTAATCGAACATAAGCAATCAAGTCTTGTAATCAACCTACAAGACTGATACATTTAATCAAACAACTGCATATACACACATAAAAAATGACTACCAAACCATATACACATCATTCCAGCTGGAGTTTAGTCATCAATGAATGCCCATATCAACTACACAAACCATGACCTCATGCATGACAACGACCATTACTCCATTGTACACATTTCCACATGCAACCAACAGAATGTATAAGCAATGAAGAATAAACTACACCTATGCATAAACGCATGTAGTCGAACATAAGCGATCAATTCTTGTAATCAACCTACAAGACTGATACATGTAATCAAAATATTCAAAAATGTAACCTAATATACAAGGATGTAAGTAGGTATTATGAAATCAACATGTAAGCGACATGTAATTCATATACAGTCAGTCACATGATCCAGAAATCAAGACATTGTGTCTATTAATTTGAAATCCGAATTCACCAATAATAACAACCTATAAGCATACCCCCTTACTATCCATGGTCCACACTAAGGTAGAGGGAGGAAGCTACTATAATGAGACGATCTCCAATGTCCAATTTTGGAAATGGGATCTCCAAAACTCTACTAAATTTAACCACACTTGAAAATAAATTGATTTTTATTTCTCATACATTTGTATGAGACTAAGTCAAAGTATTGTATTTATTCCACTTGTAACATAATAACTAAAAACATGCCACTTTTCCATTTCCTCACATGCAACTTTTCAAACTCCTTACATGCAACTCTTCAAATTCTTTGCATGCAAATAGGCATAGATCAACTACATCCATATTATCATACTACAATATTATCCCATCCAAAAAATAACATTTTCTTCAAACAACTACTATACTATTACATTTGCATGTAAGCATTTCTTCAAACACTTTACATAAAAACTAATATAACAAACTATTTGCATACAAGTAAGCATATATCAACTAAAAAAATACTATTACACATCAATACTATCCTCAGCCACAACCAACATACTCATTGGGGCATTTTATCAAACAGTTTGTATGCAATTAATCATTGAACTATTTAAGCATTTCATCAAATAGTTTGCATGCAAACTAATATAACGAATGATTCAATGCATATATCCTAAACTGTAGTAGTAAATGTTATGGAAACTGAACCATATGATCAATGGTATTTTCCCTCACTATGGTTCAAGTTTCAACTTCTGAGATTTCATAGATGAAAAATTATAACAAAAATACCAACACAATCATATTTGGTGCATAATTCTAGGAGTATCTAGAAATCTTGACTTACACTGGTCATATATCCTAAAATTATATATGAATAAATGTCTAAAATTTTTATCACAATATCAATGGGATTTCCCCTCACTGTGGAAAAAATTTCAGCTCCTGAGAGTGCCTAGAAAAAACATTATAACAACAATGTCAGCGTGACCTGTTTGAGGGTTGATTTTAGGAGCATTTAGAAGTCTAGACTCTCTGTACTCATATCTCCTAAAATATTGCGACCCAATATCTAAAATTGCTACCACATAATCAATGGTATGTCCCCTCAATGTGGACAATTTTTTTAGCTTCTGAAAGCCTACAGAAGATGAGTTATCGCACAAATTCCAACATGTCGTGTTTAAAGGTGCATTCAGAAAGGTCATCTTCCTTAGATCATAATTCCTAAAGTATTATGAACCAATATCTGAAATTTTTACTACATTATCAGTGGGATTTACCTTCAATATGGAAAAAATTTCAACTTCTAATATGCCACAGAAGAAAAGTTATAACATATATGAAAGAAAGGTTTAAAATTTAAGATTTGTTCTTCATTTCACTTATGATAGAGCCCATCCAGTCCAAGTGTTTGAACTTGGAAGTTCTGATACCACTCTGTAACACCCTCCAGGGTAAATGTGAATATAAAAAACATAATAGGAACAGAAATACAACAAACATATAAGCCATAAGATCCCTATATACTGATGAGCTCCAGAAATGGGTAACTATATGGGCTCATTTTTCCTATTGTTTCCATTTAATCCACCATTCTCCATAGTTTTGTGCATGTTTTTTAATATATTTATGTCAATTGAGTGAATGGGGATAGTCACTTTACCACGAAGTCTAATGAGTGTTTATTGCAGATTTTTGGACATTTTTGGACCAAGACCGAGCATTTATGAGTAGATTGGCAGCTAAATTCGAAGAAACAGGGCTGAGGACTTATAGGAGGAGCGTCTTTTGCATTAAATAACCCCTTCCTCGAGTTGTCCATTAACAACTTAGAGTACAACAACAAAAAATGATGATTTCAAGGGGCAGCCGAGCAGGTCTAGTGAAGTTGTTGTTATCTGTAGTTTTGACAGCCGAGTTCCTAAAGTTTGGGAGGACTGTTGGGAGTCCTCACTTGTATAAATAAGGTCTCATGACTCAGTAAGTTAGCTATTGAACAGTGTATTTTCGTACTTTAGTGTAGCCCTGCATTCAACGCAGTTTCGAGCTCTTTCTGTAGATAGTTTTGTGATGTGACTATTATTTTTTTGATCAATGAAGATGAATCCAGCCTTGAACTAGCACTGATCTTTCTAAGGGGGTTGTAGCTCTTGAGGTTGGGCCCAACCCAAGTGCCTAGTACCTCCTCCTTGTATTTATATGTGTTTTTCTTGCATTCATGAAATAATTTATGTTGTTTGGATTCAATCTTGCTTTGTTACTTAGGTTGTTTTTGATGATCAAAATAGTTGTTCTAGTTTCAAGATTGATTAGATAGTTTGCTGCAATAATAGAAGAAGATTCACAAAAAGGCCACCAAGTAAGCTTTGATCTCCTTTCTCCCTCTGTGGGACCATGAATTGAGACCAAGGCACTCTTGCTACCACCAAAACACTGTTTTTGATTTCTAATGCAATTGCCAGTGAGAGATTTTGAGTTGGAGACATTAGTGTTAGTTGTATTTACATGATTAGATCTCTTCTTGTTCAATTTCCATGCCTTTCTAGCATCATTTCCTGTCCATAAAGTTCTGTTCAGTACTTTTCTGGTTTTTAGTGCAGAATTAGGTTAAAATAGGAAAAACTCTGTTTTTTAATTCTCCTTGAATCAATTTTTAGAAGCACGTGTGCAACTCACTCGAATACCATTCCAACTTATGATCCTTTCATCACCCAACCTGCTCCAGTCCATCTCTCAAGGTTTTCTCCACTCATTCGCCATACTTTCCCAAACTGTCTTAATTTCTACATTCTTGTGCAAAATTGCTTTCTTATCCTTTGAACCAATAATCTCCTTCATGTTTGATCTTCATTGACAAAGTCATAGACCCTTTAACACCCTCATCCAACCTTAATTTCCTTTTTCCCACCATTTTTCCTCCTCTAAACCTTCAAAAGCCACTTTCGGCCTCTTCCTATAGATCCCCTGCAGCCTTCTTGTAAAAGTTCATACGAGCAATTTTTTGAAATCTGATCGTAATGGAAATCTCCAGAAGGGTGCTAGGGACTTCTTAGGACCCCTCCACACCTTCCTCATCATTTTCAAAATCCAACTCCATCTCCCTTCGCCATCAAACCTCTGCACAGTCACAAATAGTTAAAACACAAACATAATAATTCTGCATAAAATTGCTCAAAAGTACAAAAAGATGGTTCTTCCACATTTTCCTTCAGAAGTAGCTTAGGTGCATGCATTTTACCTTGAAATTAGTCCATGGCATCCATTTCAGTAGTTTCAACTCTTTTTCTGTTAAAAGTAGGGTTAGTGGGTAAAACTAGGGTTTCCTAGGGTTTGCGTTTCCTTTCAGCTTTTATCCTCTTTCTGCAAGTAGAATAGCCTCTTTCGAGTTAGCTTTCTTCCATCGCCATTAACAACTTCTTTTGAGAACTCATAGAAGTTGGCTTGAGCTCCTAGCGAACTCGTGCCAGCTGATCAAGTAATAGTCTGCAGTAAGAGCTAGTACTTGTGCATATAGCACCGTCGCTTCCAAGTTTGTTACAAACTACTAGGTTGATAAAAGTAAAGAAGGGAGCCCTAGGAGTTGCAGCATTATTGCTTCAATACTGGAGCTCACCACTCTTTTTGGCACCGTTTCCGGGGAAGCGTCAAAGTATTGTGATTACTATTTTTCTTCTATTTTCTACTGTAACATTCTACTAAAGTAGTTTATTTCAGCAAGAGTAGAGTAGTTGTTTCATTTCCATTTTGCAATTTCATTTGTGCAAAAGTAGATTAGACATTTCCTGCTTTCATTTCAATTCTGCAATTTCATTTCAACAAGTGTAGATTAGATATTTCCTGCTTTCATTTCAATTATGAAATTTCATTTCAACAAGCATAGATTAGACATTTCATGCTTTCATTTCAATTCTGCAATTTCATTTCAGCAAGCGTAAATTAGTCATTTCCCACTTTCCTTTCAATTTTGCAATTTCATTTCAGCGAAATTAGATTAGACATCTCCTGCTTTCATTTCAATTCTGCAGTTTTCATTTCAGCAAGGTTTATTTTAGTTAGCTGCAATTTGTTGTTCAATCCATTTCAAGTTTTTGCAGGTACAAGCAGAAAAAGAAACACAAAAATTCAAAAAAAGAGATTCTCTTTCATGCCTCGTAGGAACAAAGACAAATCAGGAAAATTCCTACCCAACACCCCCAACACATCACTAAGTCACCCTTCACTCTTATTTTGGTGGCAGTGATCCAAAAGAACCTATAAGTGAACCTCTAGAGATATACGAAGATCCTATAACAGAAGAAGAGCAAGAAAACATTCCTCATGAGACCATGGCTGAAAACAAAAACGATAAAGGAAATGGGGAGAGAATAAAAGACACCTTTCCCATCCGAGAGACCAATGGGGACACAAATATGAAAAACATAAGTCCCTCAGCCTTACCTTACTTCCATGGATTGACTACTGAAAACCCTGATACCTTCTTGTTTGAGTTTGTTGTCCTTTGTCAAACCTATGACTATGTAGAAGACAAGCAAAAGTTGAAACTCTTTCCCTTTACCCTCAAGGATGCAACACTACACTGGTTCATGGGGCTACCTGGAAACAGTATCACAACTTGGGCTCAGATGCAACAAGCCTTTAACAACAAATATCGGGATTACTGTAGGTCAAAGTAAACAAAGGAAGAAATCTTTCGGATGACCATGGGAAGTGATGAATCTTTAGAATACTATAAAGAGAGGTTTCAACATAGTTATTAAAGGGCAAGGTGCACATTTGACCCCGAATCTCTGAAGTTGGTTCTGCTCTGAGGAGTCCCTGAAGACCTTCTAGATACCCTCCATTTGCTGGCTAAGGGAGACATCTACCAGCCAATTTATGATGACATAAAGACTGTGTTTAGAAACCATTCTAGGGAAGCCAGAAAAATAGGTAGGGGAAGTCAACTTTTAGCCAATGCCCCCTTATCCAAAAACGAATTTGCAAATCAAATGGAAGATTTCAAAAGCGAGATGAGACAGACCATTTCCATGCAAATGGATACCTTGCGAATCCAAAAGAAGCAAGAGGAAGCTGAGAGGGCTTTGGCCATCTTTTGTCTCAGATGCACTAGAAAGCATCCTAGGAACGGATGTCCATTGCACTCCGTAGAAGTGTGTTTTGTCTATGAGGAAGACCATCCTACCAATCAGTGTCCGTCCTTACCAGGATTTAAAGCTATGTACCAAGGGGTTGAAGGAGCCACTGAACCACTCTACTTCATGAACCAAAGGAGGCCACATGGACCCAGACCTTACCAGCAGGGAATGCAAGGGACATCCCAAAATTATTATAACCCCAATCAATCCACTCACATACCTTCTTGGGGTCCCCCTGCTCATCCTTCCTGGTCCACACCCCCTCCTTGGTCGTATCCATCTCAATACCATAGTCAACTTGCTGCTCATTCGTTTCATTCTCACATTCAGCCACAACCTCAGTGGAATGCACCTCATTAGGGGTGGAGGACCCAATACAACTCTCCTCTCGCTCTTTTGCCTCCACCACCTGCTCAACCACAACCATTACCTCCTGCTCCTCCAAGACAACCCCAAATACCTGCTCAACTGAACCCGAACCCCAATAAAAGACAAGCCCAGTAGGTATATACTCGAGAAACAACATGTCCTACCTATGTTGTGGAGATTCAGGAGATCAACCTACAATTTGGGAAGGTCCTCCCAGATATCCAACCTACTCCTAAGGAGGATGAAGAAGATAAACATGAAAGTGAACCAAAAGCCATTCCACCCTTTCCTGAGAGACTAATTGGAACCACACAACTGACCCCAGAAGAAACTGAACTTCTGGGAGAACTGAAAAAATTATGTGTAAAATACCCCTTCTCCAAGCCATAAATGATGTGCCTATATACAACAAGATGATCAAGGAGAAGTGCTTTAAACACCCAGTCAAGCGAAGGAGAGATGCCCCAACTATTAATGTTGTAGGACAACTGTCCGATCTGATGTTGGGGTAGGTAATTTGTCTGAAATATCTAGACCCTGGGAGTCCAATAGTCAATGTCCACATCAATGGAACCATAATCCCCCATACCTTGATTAATCTAGAGGCTGCCATTAATGTGATGACCAGGGAAACTATGCTCAAGCTCAACCCTCAGGATTCCCTAAGAAAGACCTCGACAGTACTGTAGTTAGCAGACCTCTTTATCGTGACCCCCGAAGGGATTGTGAAAGATGTCATGGTCTCTATTGATTCCTGGGAGTACCCCTCTAATTTCTTGGTTCTCCAACCAAAGGCAAAGCTCACTAGGTATCCTCTCATCCTGGGAAGACCTTGGTTGGCTACTGTAGATGCCTGCATTAGCTGCCGAGCTGGGAACATGACAATCAAGAATGGGCATATGTCCAAGCAGCTAGTCCTCTATCCTCTTGCCCAACCTCTATTAGAACATGATTTACCCCTCCGGTTGGAGGAGGAAGATGAGGATGAAGTCTACTCCGCACCGTTGTGTACAGTAGAAACTACCATGGGGGGTCCACAAACTGAGGATGATCTTATTGAAAACTTGATCCAGAATCCACCCCCCAGTGTGCTGCCCTTAGAAGAGCTGGTGGAAGAAACCCAATCTAATCATTTAGTTGATCTCTGTGTGGCTGATCCGACCTCCCACTGAGTAAAGAACGTGGAATTTGGCCCAGCAAAAACTTTGAAGATCAACTCATCCCTGTCCACCTCTCAAGATAAAGAACTGTGTCGCTTATTGAAGAATCACTTGGATGCTTTTGCTTGGATTTATAAGGAGATAAAGGGAGTCCACCCTTCTGTCTGTACTCATCAAATTTACATTAAGGAAGATTGTAAGCTAGTTAGACAATGTCAAAGGAGGATGAATCCAGCCCTTAAGGACATTGTCAAAGAAGAACTGCAAAAGTTGCTGGATGCAGGATTCATCTACCCCATCTTTGACAGCGAATGGATTTCTCCTTTGGTGCTAGTGCCAAAGAAAAATGGGAAGTGGAGAATCTGTGTAGATTATTGGGAATTGAACAAGGTCACCAAGAAGGAACATTTTCCCTTACCTTTCATAGATCAAGTGTTAGATGGCCTGGCAGGGAAGAAGTTCTTCTCTTTCTTATATGGGTTTAGCGGGTACAACCAGATCCAAATTAGCCCGGAAGACCAAGATAAGACCACTTTTGCGTGTCCATGGGGTACTTTTGCATATCGGGTCCTTCCTTTTGGGTTGTGCAATGCTCCCGTCACTTTCCAGAGAGCAGTACTGAGCATATTTGCTGAATTGGCTCATGATTCAATGGAGATCTATATGGATGACTTTACCCCTTATGGTTCTAACTTCCATGAAGCTTTGACTAACTCAGGAAAAGTTTTAGCGAAGTGTATTGAAATGAACCTGTCCCTTAGTCCTGAAAAATTTGAATTCCTGATGACTGAAGGGATCGTGCTAGGTCATACAATTTCTCAGCAAGGATTATAGGTGGATCTCAACAAGATTGCTATTATCCAAGGGGTCCCACCTCCTCAAAAGGTAAGAGATGTTTGGAGTTTTCTAGGCTTAGTAGGGTATTATAGAATATTCATTAAGGATTTTAGCAAGATAGCCTCTCCATTGTTTGGTCTTTTGGGAAAAGATGCTGAGTTCATATGGACTGACAACTGTCAAGAGGCTCTGGATGCTTTGAAAGGTAAGCTGGTAACTGCCCCAATCTTGAGAGGTCCAAACTGGGCCCTACCTTTCCACATTCACACAGATGCCTCGAACAAAGCTATAGGAGCAGCCCTAGGACAAGTTGAAGAGAAGCTACCATATGCCATATATTTTGTCAGTAAAAGCCTATCCAATGTAGAATTAAACTACACTGTAACTGAAAAAGAGCTCCTAGTTGTAGTCCATTCCCTAAACAAGTTCAGACACTACATCACTGGTTATCAAACATTCGCACACACTGATCATGCTATAATTAGGTATTTGATGAATGAACCAGATGTAAACGCTCGTATCATTAGATGGTTACTTTTGTTATAACAATTTGATTTGACTATTGTTGATCAGATAGGTAAGGAAAATGTTGCTGCTGATTTTCTGTCTAGACTAGATCCGCCTGCAGGTGAAGAAGGAATAGTGGATGAACACTTATTTGCTATTTCAGTACTCTCTGATATAGCAGATTACTTGGTTTCAACACAGTTTCCACCACACCTATCCTCAAAAGAGAAGAGCAAGATCGTGAGGAAAAACACTCCATTCACTTGGATTGGGGGCAACCTGTTCAAACTTGGCCTAAATCAGATTTTGAGGCGATGTGTCAGGGAAGAGGGAGTCTTTGACATCTTCTTAACCTGTCATGATGGACCTTGTGTGGGCCACTTTACAGCAAAGAGGACTGCTTTCAAGATTTTGTAGGTAGGTTACTATTGGCCCACTCTTCATCAAAGATGTCAGAAGATACATCAGCCAATGTGACCGATGTCAAAGGATGGGGAAACCAACTCCAAGGGATGAAATGCCCCTGCAACCTCAAGTGACTGTCGAGCCATTTGAGAAGTGGGGCATGGACTTTGTGGGTCCTATCAACCCTCCTTCAAAGCAGAAGTCTTACATCATTGTGTGCATGGACTACCTGACAAAGTGGGCAGAAACAAAGGCAATCAAAGCAGAAACCGAGGAAAAAGTAGCTGAGTTTTTAAGGGAAAATATCTTCTACAAGTTTGGCTACCCAAGAGAGTTAGTTACAGATCAAGGGAGTCAGTTCACCTCTAATTTAGTCGAAGACCTGCTCACACACCACAAGATTAAGCACAAAACTTCCACCCCTTATCAACCACAAGCAAATGGACAGGTGGAAGTCACTAACAGAGCTTTGGAAGAAATTTTGACTAAGGTAGTGAGCAACAACAAAAAATATTGGGCAGACTGATTGGTTGAGGCCACCTGAGCCTATAACACTACTTAGAAAACCACCATAGGTTTCACACCTTATGAGTTGGTATATGGGAAGAAGGCTTTGTTGTCCATAGAATTTGAATATAACACATTAAGGATGGCAGCTCAGCTAGACCTATATCTCAACCATGCACAGAGGGAGAGATTGCTTTAGCTAAATGGATTAGATGAACATAGAATGCAGGCCCTTCTCCACTCAGAGGTAGTCCAGCTTCAAAGAAAAATATGGCATGATCGACACCTCAAAGAGAAACAATTTCAGCCGAGAGATTGGGTGCAGCTGTATGATTCAAGATACAAATATTTCAAGGGAAAGCTAGGACAAGATGGCTGGGACCATATACAGTAGAAAAATGCAATGACAATGGTTTAATCCTTATCCGGACCATTGATGAAGAAGCCATCCCCATGCTCGTCAATGGGCATTGATTGAAGATCTACAGGAAGCCCCTTTCCAAGCAAGAGTTCATTGAAACTCTGGGTAAATCAGTGCTGGTAGCGGAGTAGGTCCTTGTCTTCACTCCACCCACACCCTGAGCAAAAAAAAAAAAAAAAAAAAAAAAA